>CAIGQQ010008883.1:5572115-5592207 GCA_903798035.1 Danio albolineatus
GGGGCGCAGGGTAAAGAGATTGATTGTCTCCATCTTTGTGTTATGTATGTATAGATATATCTATTTATAGATTGAGTTTTTGTGTGTGTGTGTGTGTGTGTGTGTGTTGTACCACATAAACATATAACACACACGCATGTATATATAGTCAAAACTAACTTTTATTTTGGATGTGATTAATCTTTGCCCCGCACTAAAAATAAGTCTTTCAAAGTTTCTTAAGACAGGCAGTTAGAAAAGTTTGGACAAGCAGCTTCTTTAAGCCCGAGACAAACAAATCTGATGTCAAAGGACAAGCAGCAATGAAAACTAAATGTGTTGTCTTCTTGCACTGGCTGCATCTGGACCATAGAGATTCACTTCTGCACATATGCCTGACAATCTCCACATCGGTTTGCAAATATTTAAGATATGAAACAAAATGACACCCGACATCTGAACAACTAAACAGCCAATCAGAGCACTCCCTTTCACTATGCTGCCCAATGACTAGGTGTGTCCCGACCTTAAAGTTAATGTCCATGAGGCAGTCTAATGTATCCAATATGACATCTTTTATAAATAACTTCATCATGTCTTGTGTTGTATAGTATAGTTGTAAAAAAAAAAGAAGAAGAACAATGTAACCTAATAGGATTACTTCTATAGGTGAGAACGAGTATGTTTGTTTTTTGTACACGAGAAACATAAATATAGAAATCTAACCAGTACCCAAACCAATATACAGGCCAATGAATGTACATCTTATTAATAGTTTTAAGCCTCATTATGAACACAAAATGTGTTAAAGATGTGAACTGCAGAAAACAAGGAAACTGTAAAGAAACATCTACGTCTCTCAATAATACATTTTTTATGTGGTCAATAATGAGAATGCAAAAAATGTACCTTAATGGCTAAAACTGGAATATAGGGACGTGTAATATGACACTACATACTGTATAGACGAAATAAAAAGTCTATCATTTCATATTATGCCATTGTTTATTTTGTGGCATCACAAAATACATTGTTTATGGTAATACATTTTCATCAATTAGATGAGCGCAATATTGAACTATATAAACATGAACTACATTTTGAAAGAAATCTTCAAAGTATAATGTTTCCATTTTCATGTTGGACCTCTAATCATTCTTTTAAAATGTGTTTTATATTTTATTACAATTTAAGATTTGATATTTCTGCATTTTTAATTAAAAAATGTCTGCCCTGAACTTTAACATAAAGTGAGAAAGAGGATCACTGATGATCGAGTAAATGCCTAAGTATAAACCTTTATTTACAAACTATTAACTGATTTAATTTACAGAAATGGACCTATATCATGATATACTGTATATAGTTATCAGGATATGAGACAACTTGCATCGCCCAGCCATCTCTTACTAATAATATTTAGCTGTGTTAATGCAACATTACATTTTAACTACACCGCTAATTGCTCAAATTGCAAATTACATATCCATATAGACATTCAGTCAAATTTTTATACAATTTTTATACAAGTTTTTATACAATGACTTAAAATACATCATCCTATTACTTTCATGTTGACAATCGTATCATAACAGTCATTATGAACATTATTCAGAGAGGTGAATAGAATAGATACGTGCCTGATGTTCAGTAATATACAATAGTACAATATACAATAGTACAATATACAAGTCAACATTTGAAGTGGATCAAAAAGAGCTTTTCAAAAAAACCTAAGAGAACATTGGGTATTCAGTAGTTTTAGGAAAACTTCACAGATCCACTTCAAACATTGACTACTGTAGTTAAGATAGAAGTACGTTCAGAAAAGTGACTCACCAGGCATCAATCCATCAGCAGGCCGGTTGGTTTCGGGGCTCTGACGAGGAAGTAGAGACTGAAAGAAGATAAAAAAAGATCTGCATTAATAGGCAGATCTAACGGAAGCCACAGATCATGGTTAAATTAATCAAATCTGCCTGCAATGAGATAAAACACATGCTTTACCAGTTTGCTGTCCAGTGGTCCTTGCTGATGCTGGGACAACGTTGTTGTCTAACATTTAACGAAACCATGGCATGGCAAATTGGAGGATGAAGGAAAGGAGGGGAAAGAGGCTGATGTGGACTAGATAAAACTGAAGCACAGTCCACCAAACATCCAGAACTCACTGGGTCTCATTCAGGAACCATGATGCTCACCTCACCTGGGGCACAGGAGGAAAATAGATATTAATGCAGAAAGTCAAACATATGTACAGTTGAAGGCTATATTATTACAACTACTTCTGAAATGATGTGGATTCTTACACAGAAGGCGGCATGCAACATATCTCATAATATTTAAAGCCGTGATATAGGCATTGCATTGGTATGTACTGTATTATCAGGACAATTCTAATGAGAAAAACTCAATCAAACCATATATTGTCATATAGCTGTCTGATTATTAGTCAGGTTGCTGAATCAAGAAAGCAATTAAAAGGGTTAGTTCACCCAAAAATAGAAAACTGTGTTATTGATTACTCACTATCATGAGCACATGAGACCTTCGTTCATCTTCAGAACACGAATGAGCATATTTTAGATTCTGAGAGATCTCCGACCTTCTATAAACACCTACGGTCCCAAAAAGTTCAGAAAAACTGACAAATATTGTCGAAATAATCCACTTCAATGGTTCAACTGGGAACACTTTTGTGTGCCAAAAAGAAAAAAAAAAATAGGTAAAAACTGTTGTTCCCCAATGTCTCCCACATCAGGTCAGGGTTTGCGTTTATAATGACCAGTTTAGCAATATGCTTGCTTGTTCCTCTGCTGACTGTAATGGCAATACGTCACACTGGCCCAAGTAAACGCACGTCCTGACCCGTCAGAGGAGAGAAGACTTAGGTCGAACAGTCGTTTCTACATTATTTTGCTGCACAAGTGTTCTTGGAACTGCTTATGATTACTGTTGAATCACTGAAGCCGAATGGAATGTTTTGACAATATTTTCAGTTCCTTTTCTGAACACTGAATGAATCGGGACCATTGCTGTCTTTGGAGGATGAGAGAGCTCTCAGATTTCATCTAAAATATCGAAATTTATGTTCTTAAAATGATAAAAAAGTGAGTAATTAATGGGTGGCACAGTGGCACAGTGGGTAGCACTGTCGCCTTACAGCAAGAAGGTCACTGGTTTGAGCCTCAGCTGGGTCAGTTGGCATTTCTGTGTGGAGTCTTCATGTTCTCCCAGTGTTTGTGTGGGATTCCTCCGGGTGCTTCCGTTTCCCCCACAAGTCTAAAGACATGTCGTATAGGTGAATTGGGTGAGCTAAATTGTCCGTAGTGAATGAGTGTGTATGGATGTTAACCAGTGATGGGTTGCAGCTGGAGGGGCATGCGCTACGTAAAACATATGCTGTATAAGTTGGCGATTCACTCCGCAGTGGCAACCACAGATTAATAAAGGGACTTACCCGAAAAGGAAATGAATGAATGAATAATCATTTAATTATTATTTTTTTAATCAAATAAACGCCCCCACCACTTTGTTTACCTGACTGTTGATTTAAGTATGCAGTAGAGCAAAGGCACTTGAAGCAGATTTTCTTCTATGCTCTCTTACTGGCTTTTGAACATGGCTTGATTATTGGTCATGTTTAGGGCCAGACAGAGATTTTTGCTATTACTGCGCAGAATTTTGTACAAAAAAATCTTCGGGATCACGCGTAATGACTTTTGAGAGTATCATAGCAAAAATAATGTTTTTAACTTTTTTTAAAAGGTGCAGTAGGTGATTGTCTTCAGAAACATATTTTGTTGTGCTGGTTGAAAGTCTCTTCAGAGTCCAATAGTAATGATTAAAAGTAAATGATTTAAATGTATTTATATGTATTTTTATATTCTGGGTAAGGCATAAGACAAAAAAAAAAAAAAAGTTCATCCAATTAAAATTTGTTGGACCAACACCTCCCATAATTCCGATCAGTAGCCCAAACTTGCTGTCAACAAATGTAGATTTGGGCTTTAGCGCTAAGCTTGGGCCGTATCAAAAATTATAATATCATCAAACCTCCTCCCCATTTTACTCTGGTATACGGTATTTCCGTGAACAGTAAACTAACAATGACGTGTAAGCTCAGACAGCATCACCAAACTGTTGGCTTGTGCCCAAACCGTTCAGAAACTGAATGCCAAACACTAATACTGAAACCATAAAATAACATGCACAACAATATTAACAACTTTCATCATTTACATTTTTATTTAATATAATATATTTCCTTCGCCAAGTAATTTGTCACTGCATCAATACAGGCTTTCCAACAGACACTGTCCCTTTTTATACCTTTTTGTTGCACAATTTGTAAGTTGCTTCGTCCGTATTTACCGCCTCTCCCTTCTCGTTCAGTCGAAACCTGAAATACTGCCAAAGTTCAGAAGTTGTGTCCTATTTCAAGACCAGGTGTACAACTCGCCATCTTTCCCAAATCAATATTGGAGTTAGTTCTGCACGCTGGAGGAAGGACGACACCATGGCTGAAGTATTTCTGACAGGTAATGTTATGTTTTAAAACTATTTTAGTCACGCAAAGCTGATGTAGATTGTGTTGTGTTATGAATGGGTTTTATGCACTGAAGTGTTGTTCAGCCACTGAAATCTCTCTGTGAAAGATTGATGTGACTACTTTTAGTTTCAACTTTTACAGCATCGATAATGTCGATTTTTATTTAGTTTAACAACAAAACATCAGTAAACAGCGCTGTTCCGCCTAGCCTGATTTACTGAGGTGAAGTTGCTTTTATATTCACATTGGTTTATTTTTGAACAATGACAGCCTCCCTATACTGTTTACCATGCTACTCTGAATATTCGCTCTGAAATAGCATGCAAGTGTGGCTTAGTAACAAGTGTTAATTCCTGCATGCCGCCGGCCAAGCACTAACTACATTTCTAACTGAATGACATGGACTGTTTCTCAATTCCAAGAACGGACTTGTGTTCTTGTGGAAACCGGTCTTGCGCGAGGACAGAGAACACGTCCTGTGAGAAATGAGATGCTGCGTTCTTCCTGATGGTCACATAATCCTCACGCATCTTTAACCGAAGATTATTTAAATATTACAGCATCCATACAGCGATTTATTGTTTCCCTCCTCGTTTCACAATATATACTCTGCATAAAGACTTTACAAATATATGCGGCACAACACAAATAAAACTGATTTTAAAGCGAATTTTAACAAATAAACCCCCTTAATGTGCTTACGCCTTTATCAAGATTTCAGGTTAATGTTTACTTTCACCGTCTCATTTAGGGAAACTCCTGAGATAAATAAGTATACAGTATCTCTGAACTTTGATAATAAATCTATACAAAATGCTGCGCTTCCCACCTCCAGTCGCAATGACTTCTGGGACTTCTAGAGCGAGTTAAGTGCTCAAGTCTGCATAGCAAGAACTCATCCGGGAGCTTTCACGCGTCCTCCGTTCTTGCGGTCTTGAGTATTGAAACTGAACTTCGGCAGATGATGATGACGTTACACGAGAGCATGAGGACGCAAGATCGCTGAAGAACGCATATTGAGTAACAGCCATGACTTCAGGAGGCGTCAAAAAAAAAAGAAAAGAAAATCCATTGGTAAAATTGGTAAACAAAGCTAGTTTCTCATGTAATATATCTACTAAAAGACAGACAATTTTACTTTACAAACTATTGTAAATAATTCATATGAACATTTTCACATTAGTTTAATTTTAATTTAAAAAACTGAAATTACACACATTTACACAAGTAAATAAACAGACTCAATGATTGGCTAAATTTCCGCACGCTTTGATTCCATGTGGGTCGAGTTATATTTCAGCATCCATACTAAAACAGTCATAGATATTTGTTGTTGTTGTTGCCTCTGTTTGGTTTCAGTAAAGCGCATTGACATGTAACCACATTTCCTGATGTGCTGAAAAATCTTTCAGAGGTTGTGCTAATGGCAGACACAAAGACACATTTGTATTAAATCGTAAACCATTGTGAGATGTACTGTATATCGAGATTTGTGATATTTCTAAATATTGTGCGACCCTAGGCTATTGGGCTAGAGGAGTTTTCTAGCCATTTTGAAGTAAAGGCACATAAAAGATAAATGACACATTCGGTCATTGTAAATTTTGCAATTCTGGAACACAATAAACTTTATGGTACAAAATCAGTGCCAAATATATTGAAATAAAAAGCTTGCCGATAAACACTAACTGGAACAGTATAAGACATTGAATTAACAACTGCTTGCATTTTAATGACTTGTATTGCCAGGGTTTGTATTTTTAGGCCCTAAAAAAATTTAACATAGCTGTTTATTTAAGCTGTGAATATTTCAATTCAAAACACATTTTCATACTTCAATTTGACGAGATTGAGGAGAGATTAGCCTTTGATATACAGATACCGAAGAAGTTTAGGCTGAAATTAGGCTTCTTGTATCGGTCCAAAATTAGTTTTCCTTATTAGTCCCGTAAGAAATTAGTAGAGAGTACATTCTTGTCTATAATTGATTATGGTGATCATGTATATATGCATGCAGCTGCTACTCTACTTAGGAAACTAGATTCTGTTTATCACGCAGCAGTACGTTTTGTCACAGGTACAGATTCACGGATGCATCATTGTATTTTGTACCATTCCTTAGATTGGTTATTTTTATATCAAAAGGAGAAAATTAGATTTTTTATTTATTTATTTTAAAGGCTCTCTTACACTGTAAAAAACAGGGGGTGCTGGAAAAAAATTACAGAAATTTACCATAAAATATTGGATATTAAAGTAAAGAAATTTATCAGAAATGAAAATAAGGAAATTTCTGTAATTTAATATCCGTTATTTTACGGTAAATTTCTGTAATTTACTTTTTTTTTTAAAGATTTATTTTTGGCCTTTTTGCCTTTGTTAGATAGGACAGGAAGAGAAGTTGGAGAGAGAGAGAGGAGGGTAGGGAAATGTCCTTGAGCCGGGATTCGAACTCAGGACGCCCTGATGTGCTGCTGCACCATATGTCGGCGTGCTAACCACTAGGCTATTGCGCCAACATATTTCTTTACAGATAAACATATAAACATATAAAATTACAGATTTTGTTTTCACAGTGTAGGTACACTGCCATCCTATCTTTCCAATTTGCTAACAATTCATGTAAATAACCAACACACTAGATTTGGTTCCTGACTTCAGTTAACAATCCCAAGGGTATTGTCAAAGCTTGACAAATGTGCTTTTTCCTTTTATGCCCCTATAGGGCTTGGAATGATTCGCAAAAATCAGCTTAATCTTGACACACTTCCAACTCTGAGTACCTTTAAACATCTTCTGTATAGCGTTTTAAAGGATACCTGTAAATGTTTTTTTTTTAAATGATGTGATTTTTTTTTAATGAATGGTGATTTTGTAATTTTGTGGCATTGTTTTCTGTGATGTTTTTGTGTGAAACGTTATTTGCTGGCATCTTGACCAAGTCTCACTGGAAGAACTGTACTGTCTCAATGTGAGCTCCTGGCTTAATAAAGGAAATAATAATAATAATAATAATAATAATAAATAATAATAAATTCAATACTTCATATTCAAGTTCAAGATTTCACCTCCAATATATTCCGCTGTGTTTAAAAATAAGATGTATAATATTCAAAAGGCAATTTTCAGCCCATTTTATTTCAGTTCAACAATTCTTTCATAAATTCAGTGGTTCAAATTCGGCTGTTAAAATTCAACATTCCGACTGTGAACTGCAGGAAGAGCAATAGATTTGAGCTAATTACTTGATGAAAGTGTAAATTTACAACAATTAATATCAATATTAAAACTATACAGACAGCAATCCTGATCAACCCTGGAAGCAAACACTTTTACTTTTCCTGTCCCTTTCAACTAAGACATAACCGTAGTTCCCAATTCAGCTTTGTTGTTCACATCATATTATTTCTTGATCGGTTTCCATTAACTACTAATCATTTAAACAGACCTGCATGTACAAGAAAAAAAAAAGGCAAGTAAACATGGAGGCCACCGAAGTCTGTGAAGCATGCGTTTATGTTGACATATTAGGTAATATGTGCATCGAAAGCCAGAGACTATGTGCGCCGGACATAAGCAAGTCAAGTGAGCAAACTTCAGCAAAGGAACAGCAAAAACTTCAAATATTTATAATAAGACCATAATTCAACCAAAAATGACCTTTTGATCAACATTCACACTCAAGTGGTTCTGAAATGTTATGGATTTCGTTACAAAATATTGGGTGAATGAAGCCATCAAATTGAGACGAATGTCAGTTTGGAGTAAAAGAACGCTGACTGAATTTACAACTGTTCAGACTGAGGTCACAAACATTGGATCTAAGACCAAATATGGACCCAAATCATAATGGAAACGATCAGATCCATGTAGTTCATGCTGTTCACACCGTCATGAAAAACCATATGGCTCAAAAATAAATAAATACCAATTCGGGCCACCTGTTTACAAGAAAGAGTATAAATCCTTGATAAGAGCCCTTCCTGTCTAACTAAACATAGAACGCACTGAACAAAATAAAAAGATTCTATAGGTTTTACATACAAGACCTTTCCTGGCTAAGTTTACCAACAGCTAAAGATGCTAAATAAATGAATCTAACTATTTCCTTTCAGTAGAATCATTAAATACCGCCTCATTCGTTTCATAGCATGAACAATATAAAGCAGGCCTTTATTAACTATGCATTGCCTACAGTGCACATCTAAAATTCCCTTTGATTAAGAAGTCCTTAATGCTAAATCGCTGACATTACACTTTCATACTGAAACAAAACAAGAATACGGATCCAAAACACCAAACGCATTTAAAACACCAAACGTAAAAATGTTTATTTCAACATTTTGTTAATTATTATTTTTTAAACAATATATGGCCTTTGTGTAAAGGGGTTTTTAAGACACAATATTAGATCACATTAAGTGTCTACTCTGAGCTACTTCCAGCGTACTTCCAGCGTTTTTTTTTTTAATGTGAAAAACTAATTAACAGACTAGGGCTGCACAATTCTGGCTAAAATGAGAATCACTTTGTTTTTAGCTTAAAAATCAAGATCACGATTTTCTCATGATTCTGTAGATAATTAATATGATTAATTATGATAAATTACTATGGTTAATACGAGTAGGCTATTATTATTATTATTGTTATTCTCACTCAACATATTGTAAGATTTAGATTTTTATTCAGAATACGTTCTTGTGTGCATGATTTTAATATGTTAACCAATCAGAGCTGACGCAGCACACCGGGCAATTACAGCTAAGCTGAGCGGGAGAATGATGTTAAACAATCAGAGCTCACTCCACGCACTGAGTGGGAGAACCGAATAGGTGGTTTTGATTTACGTTAGTTTTTATTGATTGTCATGACTGGAATTGAGGTTTTAATTAATCTTTATTTTAGACAATTTATTACAGACAATTTTACTACAGTTTTATTTATTAAACTTAATACTATGTTATTTCATAGTGAAATGTTTTGTTATGCACTGAATACATGTAGAATGTATGTAGCGCGTTTGAAAAAGCAAAAATAGTTGCCAAAATCTCAAATAAAATCATAAACGCAATATTTGTTAAAAAAATAACAACAAATAAATAAATAGCAATGTGATTATTTTGTCCATATTGCACAGCTCTAATTGTAAAACAACAATACTAATATTAGGCCTGTGTGTACGTCTACTATTGGTTAAAAATGCTAAATTTTGTGTAGACCTCGAACGGTGGACTTGATCAGACTTTCAATATGTCCTGTTTGTTAATTCACATTAAAGTGATGACATCAGAATTACGCATGGGTCGGTATAAGATTCTGGCTGTATGATAACCTTGGATAAAAATACCACGGTATGACGGTATTGTGATAACTGCTCTGAAATATATTCTTTTTAAGTGTCTGGGTAAAAAAAAAAAAATTTGAACACAAAATATTTTATTTTGAGAAACATTTATAATATTTAGTGGCAGTAAACATGTCAAGCTAAATAATTCAAATGAATCTGTCTTCGATAGTTTCAAAAACACAGATTTCTTTACAATTTGAAGCGGCATCTTTGGATATCTTTTCTGCTGGAAATACTGCTGTCCTTAAAAAAAACATAATAAAAAGTCCTACACATACCTTAGGAATGGTAAAGCAGAAAATCATGACGGTTTTAAAACCTTGACTTTTCCAAACCACGGTATACCTTGAAAATAGTTATCGTCCCATGCCTAATCAGAATACAACTGTACATACTTCTGAAGTTGAATTATTATGTTCAAGACATATGCTTGTCATATTTTGTTGACGTCATTAGACCATTTTTTTCATTGTCATGGTCAGATTCCCTCTTGCATTATATTCAACATTATATGGGTTAGAGTAGTTATACTGACACTGTCAACATTTATTCTCATGCACAACACTTTGCTCACTATAAAAGAAATAACATAAACGCTTGTCGTAATCATAACTCTAAAATGCGATATGATCATTTAAATGATATGCACGCTTTCAGTTTCACTTTCACTGCTGAGCGCGCTCATGTCAGGCTGAAGTCACTTTGAGGGAAAAAAATAAATTAAAAAAACCATGCATGGAAATCATATTTCCCGCGCGGCTCCCAAACGATCGCTCTGTGCAACAAACTGAATGTTATTTACATCTTTATTACCTGTTATTCACAGCCTATGCAGGTTCTGTTTGGTAAAGTAGACATCGTTTTTGTGCACGCACACATCCTCTCGATAATAAACGAACAGTCGGCAGCTCATGTGACTTTGTGGCCACAAATACTTCATTACATTAAGTGTATAAATACATTATGTGAAACTTAACACATTTGGAGGTGTCCATGTTGCTGAGCAATGTATATAATACAATGTGAAGACTTGTGCGACCGCCTTTACGCTTCTCTCCTGACCTTGAAAATATTATTGGCTTAACCGTAGAAAAGCTAAATTAAGTCGAATCGAGACTTTTTGTAGCCCTATAACTAGGCCCACACGGAATCTGTGTGCGCAGAATTCCACAGATTTTTAGCCCATCATTGATTCTGTGTATTTACTTGTGTAAATGTGTGTAAATGTATATTTAATTAGTTTTTGAATTAATTTCAGTGATAATATTGACTAATATGAAAATTGATTTACTTACAATACAGTTTGTAAAGTACTATTTTCTGTGTTTTAGTGGATATTTTATATGAGAGGCTTGCTTTGTTTACCAAATAAAGTGGATCTAATTGGATTTGCGTTGTAAACATTAAATAAATGTTAAAAAGGTATTACTTTTTATTTCATATATTAAGGTTTTAGTTATGATACTCGCAAAATCATTCCGCATGAATCCACAGATATTTAACAAAATAGTCCACAGAAATAGCAAAAAATGTCTGCAGATTCCATCTGGCCCTACCTATAACACACAGACTTGTTAAAACTAAATAGATGATCATGCAAAAGTGTCGTTTTAATTACAAACAAAATGGATCAAGTATGACGATCTAACATGATAAATGAACATTTTGGAGCTGCGCTGTAATCCTTAAATCATAATCAAATGATTATGACTGACAAGATTTGCCATTAATACTATTGTTATTAGACCTGTCACAATAATCAATATATTGACTTATCACACAACACATGGACATGACCTCAATCATTTTTGGTAACGCAATATGCCCATACATAAAAACCAATTCTAGCAACATTATAGTTGATTGTGCAACATCTTTATCTCTACACTACCCGACAAATGTATTGTCATTGATCCCAGTTATTAGAGCTACAAATAATAACTTGACTTCTAGTTGATCATTTGGAAAAGTGGCAGAGGGTTGATTTTTCTTATGATTGTCTGTTGAACAGCATCCCGATCATCACGAATACTGCAGAAGGCCTATTGGAACCCGCATAGACCCAAGATTCTCACAGAAATCGGACTAGTTTGGTGAAGGAAACATCATGATTTGGGGTTACATTCAGTTTGGGGGTGTGCGAGTGATCTGCAGAGTGGATGGCAACATCAACAGCCTGAGGTATCAACACATTAGTGTTGCCCGTTACATTACAAACCAAATTCTTCAGCAGGATAGCACTTCTTCTCGTACTTCAGCCTCCACATCACAGTTTCTGAAAGCAAAGGTCAAGGTGCTCCAGGATTGGCCAGCCCAGTCACCAGACATAAACATTATTGAGCATGTCTGGGGTAAGATGAAGGAGGAGGCATTGAAGATGAATCCAAAGAATCTTGATGAACTCTGGGAGTCCTGCAAGAACGATTTCCTTGCCATTTCAGATGACTTTATTAATCAGATATTTAAGTCAATGCAGAGATGTATGGATGCAGTCGTCCAAGCTAATGGGAGTCATACACAATATTAACTGTTTTTCCACTGCACCATGACTTTATATTCTATACTGTACATTATTTCTGTTAAGTGACAAGACTTTTGTCTAAGTAAATTCAGACCTTACTGTCCTAATTAAATAATTAAAAATCAAGGCATGATCATATTTTATTTTGGTAAAATGAGCGTAATCTAGAGACTTTTGCCTTTCATATAAGCCACTTCTGATACCAATTGATCAACTAGAAGTCAAGTTAGTATTTGTTGTTCCTAAAACTTGGATAGGCGACAAGACGTTTGACAAGTAGTGTATTGAATGTGTCATTGCCTGTTTGGTTAAAAAACACACGATACTATTTACTACCAATTACTTTAGTATACGTTCATGTGGGTGTCTGACGAATGAACATACATCTGGTAACAGATATTGCAGCTTCTGTTACACGTTTCTGTTAACATTTATTCTTATCTAGATGCGTTTTCACATTCTGATTCCAATACCTAATTATTAAATTGTTTAAATGAGTATAATTAAATTAAATACTCTTAAGCTTAAAATATTATGGGATCTATGGAGGAGTGTACTTGTATTGTGATAGTATATTGTCATCCTGGCATTATATAATGAGCGGCATAAAATGGTCTTAAAATTATAATCATATTGTTTATCCCCAATATATTTTGGTGCGATATATCATACAACAAAAAATAGATATCATGACAGGCCTAACTGTTACACTCGATGACATTTGTCTGTTTTCTGTAAATCCTAAAAACAACTTTTTAATGTAAACATCATTGTTTTGATGCCATAAAATTTTTTTTTTGAGCAAACCAAGTTATCCTCCATACACTCCAAAAATGGCTTCTAATTACTTATTTAAATGAATTTAATCAAAGCAATTCTTACGCTTTTTTAGGCAACTTAACTGTTTTATGCTCAATTCATTCAAATTTGTAAAAACGACTCGGTTAACTTAATCGATTTGTGTTGGCGCAACATGAAGGAATTGTGTTATTTTTTACGGTGTATTTTCTCTTTTGAAGCGGATTAGTCTGAGAAAGTGTCTGAAGTTGAAACCCTCAGGACAGAGCCTCGGTCTGCCAGCGCCGTCCCATTACAACACACATGAACAGGGTCCGCATGGTGACAGGTGTCTGGTAAAGCTGCGCAGCGGAGAACCGGCTGTTCCCCTGGCCTGACGCCACTGTAGGGACTCCAGCAAACACATCCCTGCCTGTCTGTGCTCACTGACACACAGAGCATTCAAAACATGTCGGGTTTTAATGTCACGTCATCCTTATAGACTATAGAGTGCATCAGCGTTCACAAAAACTGAAGTATTTTCCTCATGTATAATCTGATGAATGCCATGAAACTTTGATTTAAAGCAAAAACAACGTTTGAGCAATGACGAAATTGGACAAAAAGACAAAAGTAGAAGGCTGTGTGCTGCTTTAATAAAGGAAAGAACTACAAACCCAGCGCAATTGTCAGCTTCAATGGCTCTTTTAAACATGTAATAAATACATTTACAGTATTTTCACAGCATATGGGGCAAAGACACATTGGATTTTTTTCAAAACAATAAATGTGTAATACAGCTTTATTTTAATTTAACAGACACAAGGACTAAAATATTGATGAGATGAAAATAATATTGAAGGATTACAGTGGAGCTCCAAATGAGTAATTATTTAATAGTATTTTAAGTCTTTGCTCTTCTCCACATTTTTTCAAACCACTAGGTTTAGATGATTTTTTTAGGTTTAATAATTTAACATAAAAACAACATATGATTGATTATTCTTTTATATGACTGCTTAAAGCAATGGTAGGGAACCTATGGCTAGGCCCAGACGGAATCTGCAGAATTTTTTTTGCTATTTCTGCGCAAAATTTTGTAAAAAATCTGCGGATTCATGCGGAATCGTTTTGTGAGTATCATAACTAAAACCTTCATATTTGAAATAAAAAGTAATACCGTTTTAACTTTTATTTAATGTTTACAATGAGAATCCAATTAGATCCAATTTATTTGGTAAATAAAGCAAGCCTCTCGTATAAAATCTCTACTAAATGACAGAAAATAGTACTTTACAAACTGTATTGTAAATAAATCATATGAATATTTTCATATTAGTCAGTAGTATTACTGAAATTAATTGAAAAACTGAATAAATATACATTTACAAACATTTACAAGAGTAAATAAACCGGATCAATGATGGGCTAAAAATCTGCAGAATTCTGCACGCGCAGATTCCGTGAGGGCCTACCTATGGCTCACAAGCCACATGAAACAAAAACATGTGGCTCTTCAGCTTTAATAATATTAAACAGTTTAAAAAATGATAATTGTCACTAAAAATCTATTACCTAGTGAAAATACAATTACAATTCCCTTTTTATAGTAATTTTTTTACAGCAAAATGAATAAGAGCTCAGTTTACAATGAAAGAAGGTTTCGACGAATGCACACGTGTGGATAAACATGTATACATACAATGGCTAAACATACAATGGAACATATATAATGGTCAATGGCTCTTTAAAAAAATGCATTTGCCAAAAAAAACTGAAACGGCTCTTTGCAGGAAAAGAGGTCCCCGACTCCAATTAAAGATTCTCAGATTTATCAGGCTTCATCCTATAAAGACTTGGCAACAGCACTTCTAAATTAAAATAATGTCACATAAGAGATTTTATAAATGACAACCAGTAAGAATAACATTTTTTTCATTTGTTGTGATTGAAATTGAGGGTTATTCCATTCCAACAAAAGCTGATTTCTAAACCCTGACAATTTTAAAGCTCGCTCTTTTTTGAGAGAGAGGAGGGCATAGCTTTGTGTATCTGTTATAGCGTACTCGGAGGACGGGTAGCTCGTTAGTCCATATTTTCACAAGGGGCGTTATAGACTGGGACCCCTTTACACGGTTATGATCATGAATATGGGGTGTGCAGCATCTAAACCATTGATTTAAAAACGGTAAGCAAAGCCAAGTCCGTATATGTTTATATCGGTGTAGAAGCGCCGCTAGTGATGACGTTTCACGGCGGTCACGAGCGGATTCGGGTTCGGTTCCGCCGTTGCCTTTGGTAACGCGGCTGATGGCGGGGGAGGGGGAGCGCGCCTGTCATCTCTATTACAAGCACATTAAGCGTGACATGTACCAAAACATATCCTTATGCTTACATTCACATCATTCATATATATATATATATATATATATATATATATATATATATATATATAAATGACCGCCTTTCCATAATAAAATCAAATCTCGCTGAAGGTCGGAGTAGGCCACTGGGTTACACTACCGAATCGTGTGGTATTAGCCAGATTTAACCATTCTGAGCATGCATACACATTAAGAGTATATTGATTTGAGCACGGCGAGGGCAGGCGAATGAATCGAGACTATAAATAAGCATTGGGCGACATTAGGAAGCAGAAAGCGGTTTCACATCGCGTGCACCGGCTGCTGCTTCTTTGCATATTGCAGCGAGCTGAGATATATTACACATAACAAAACCATACAATGAAACTGTCCATTCTGTATGGCACAAAACGCGATTCATTTTCTGACAGTTAAAAATAACAGACTGCATATGACAAGCCAATCAGGAACAGCCGACCCGGGCTACAGCTAACGCGGAGCTGTAACGTAAACAGGCCCATTAAAGAAATAAAGGTTTACATGTCTTCCCGACACATACGACGGCTTCTGTTCGGCAGTGTGCAAAGACAGAATGCAGCATCCCTGCCATGTGCTGCAGATTTGTTTACACACGTTTATGAAATGCATTTCTGCCCCGCGAAGCGATTTGTAGCCATGCACAATGAGCCCGACTGCAGCCACACTGCACGATAGACGAGGGGTACAGCATGTAAATAAAGATGCACGGGTGGTTTTATGGCAATAAAAGCTTACCTCGAGTCAATAACAGCCCAGGCCTTGTGTGTTGATCAAAACCAAGAGATTCAGCCGATCTGGTACAACAAGCTAAAGCTGCTCGGCTCGCCGTCTGATGCACTCTCCTCGCTTCGGCCTGGAAATATACCTGCACACAATTCTCGACTGCTGTGCTTAACCAAGAACATACCGCTAAAATAACACGTCAGGAAATAAACGTAGAGCTATGGTGATGATGAGGAGGATTTAAAGGATCGTGTAAAAATTGAGGCTTGGTCTGCAAATGCACGCTTGGTCGATACAGACTGTCTTCTCAACGTCGCCCACTAGGGAGAAATAAGTGCGTCCCTTCTATGGAGGAATTTGTAAATAACATTCAGCGCATAGTCTCAGGTTCCGCTTTCTTTCCAGCAAATGCGTGAAAGGCGTTGTGTGGGATCTAGAAGATGGAGACAAATATTATAAGATGAATAAACGGAAGATCTGAGGCCAAGCTGTGCCAAACAATCCTCAGCACTCGAGTCTTTCTGGACTGAGCCGATCCCCTCAGATACAGCACTCAGAATCATGGGAATTGTAGTGGGGAACTTTAAAAGAACTTTTTTTGCTAATAATGCTCATTTTAACGTTAAAATGTAAACATTCATTCTGAAAATGAACTTTAAGTGAAATTAAGCTCAAGAAATGTCCAACACTTAAACCAGCTAACTTGATAACATCCAAACAATAATTCTATGTTGTTCCACCATGTTGTGTATCCTTTTTAAGCCCTAATAAAGGGTAGATTTTAAAGTAGTGAGATGGATAGATGCATCGTTACAAAATCTTATCCCAAAGCCAGTCTGGTGAAAGCGGGGGTTCTTATTTTATTGTAGTTATACACCTCATTTTCTATTTAATTATGAGGTTTAAATACTGCATTGATAGTGACATTTTAAGCACTGTTTGCTGGATAAGTTTTTCAAATGGTCATCATAACATTTGCTAAAGATTTATGAAGAAATGCTAAAATATTATTATTTTCGAAATACAAATTACATCATTACTAGGGCTAGACAGAATCTGCGGACATGTTTTGCTATTTTTGCGGAGTATTTTGTTAAAAATCTGTGGATTTCTTTTTAATTATTATTTAATGTTTACAATGCAAATCCAATTAGATCCACTTTATTTGGTAAACAAAACAAGCCTCTCATATAAAATCTTTACTAAAAGACAGAAAATAGTACTTTGCAAACTATAATGTAAATAAATCATATAAATATTTTCATATTAATCATTACTATTACTGAAATTCTTTTGAAAAATGAATAAATCTAAATGTACACATTTCCACAAGTAAATAAACAGAATCAATGATGGGCTAAAAATCTGCGGAAATCTGCACATGCAGATTCCGTGTGGGCCTAGTCAGTACTATATATATATATATATATATATATATATATATGTATGTATGTATATATACATGTTAATGTTTCAAATGAAAAACTGTAGCCTATTGATATTTATTAGGAAAATAACAAAATGGCCAGCACCTCAGTCACTTTCCTTAGTCAGAATAATATAAAATGAAAACATGTATGTTTTCTTGCACAGCTGGATGTTTGCCTCAAAACAATATTTGTTTATTCCAGAAAAATAAATTCCGGACCTTTGGGAGGTGGGTCTTTCGAACCCCCCTGGCTATGGGCCTGATTTAGGTTATAATTCTAATACTATGCTTTGATTCCAGTAAGACTTAGAGAAACTTGTTCATGCTTTTATCAGCAGCAGGGTGGATTACTGTAATGGGCTCCTCACTGGTCTTCCCAAAAAGACAGTCAGACAGTTGCAGCTCATTCAGAACGCTGCGGCCAGGATTCTGACCAGAACCAGGAAATCAGAGCACATCACACCTGTCCTCAGGTCTCTACACTGGCTCCCAGTTACATTCAGAATAGAGTTTAAAGTATTATTACTTGTCTATAAATCACTAAATGGCCTAGGACCCCAATACATTACAGATATGCTGACTGAATACAAACCTAATAGATCACTCAGATCATTAGGATCATATAAACTAGAAATTCCAAGAGTTCAGTCAAAGCAGGGAGAATCAGCTTTCTGCAACTACGCCCCCCGCTGCTGGAATCAGCTTCCAGAAATGATCAGATGTGCTCCAACATTAGGCACATTCAAATCAAGACTGAAAACACATCTGTTTAGCTGTGCCTTTACTGAATGAGCACTGACCGACAGATCACACTATTGTGTCTTTCTTTTCTTTTTCATTCTTTTATAACTTTTAACACATTTTAATTTGTTTTTAATCTTTTATTATTATTATTATTTCTTCTTTTGCCTTGCCTAGTAAAAATTGTACTAACCGAAGAGCATTTCCTTTTAGGGTGTCAAGACTGTAGCCTAAACACACACAACACAAATGCGTGCTTCTACTTTTCAGTGCCACATTTTTGTGAAATTGTGTAGTTTACAACATTTACAAGCCCCCAAACAATGTTGTGAGTGTCATATTATTGCAATAAGGGTTTTCTTTTAAATGATACTTGACAAACACAATGGTGGAAAACGTTTTCTCAAACAACGACATAACTCGCGGATGACCCACCATACAATGCACCAGTTGGGAAAAGGATGATGTGGTGACGAGTACTGTAAACTGTAGCCGCTTTGTTGTAATCAAACATTTAAACCACGTTAGTTATAACGTAAAACACCATAATCAAACTAGTGGAGTAACAACTTCTTTAGACAAAAACCCCAGAATTCTTTTGTGCAAAAGATATTGTTTTACACACATGCAGCAAAAAAAGAAGAAAAAAAAAATCCAATATTATATTTGGTAAAAACATGCACTCATTTTGAAACTGAAATATATGTAAACTGCACAAATAGGGCCTACGTTTTGTTTACAAATATTGAGAATATTCCATATTTTATTCTAAAACATGACCACTTAGCCAATACATATTCTAATCTCATATGTAAATCACTAATGGTGGTAATTTAGAGTAGGATATTTTTTGAAAAGTCTACTTCAACAAGTAGACACATTCAAACCACTGCAGAACCTTTCTAACCAACAAGGCCAAGCCATACACAGTACAGATGCATTTCTTAAATACAATGTACCATAAATTAAAACCATTCACTAACACTATTTTTTCAACAAGCTTCGGAGACATAACTTGAAGTACTTTTTTTTTTTTAAATATGTATTTTGGGCCTTTTTGCCTTTACCAGATTGGACAGTGATGAGACAGACAGGAAGCGAAGTAGGAGAGCCAGGGAAGAAATGTCCTCGAGCCAGGATTCGAATTCAGCATGTTAACCACTAGGCTATTGTGCGGACTACATAAAATTACACTTAAATAACAGGTCACCCTTAGCTTTCGGCATGAGCCACGGCTGCATTCAAGATGGCATTGATGTTATTAATAGTACACTACGAAGGCAAAGCAGTTGTCAAAATGATGATTACCAAAATTGAACTGTAAAAATAATTTGAAAGCATATTACACCTAAGAGAGAGATGACTTTAAAATGTTCATTTATTTTATTATTATTTTTAAAAATAAAGTTTCCAAGTTTAAAATGTTGGAAAGTTCAAAATTGAATAGGGCATGGGGGAGGAACTGTGGATAAACCACCAGGAACTATGCTTTTAACTGCAGCTCTAGTTGCAAGCGTACACGTTTGTGAATGTTTGTTGGAAAGATGGATTTGGGGGAAAAGGGAAAAAATAAATAATAATAATAATAATAATAATAATAATAATAATAATAATAATAATA
>CAIGQQ010008883.1:5592217-5604217 GCA_903798035.1 Danio albolineatus
TAATAATAATAATAATAATAATAATAATAATAATAATAATAATAATAGGAACTAGGTTTATAACGACAGAACTTGTGACCCTAGTTGGCTAACAAAGGTTTTCAGAAATGCACCCCTGGATAAGATCCTGCACAACTATACAAACACATGACGTCAGCTATAGCCAGTCCATATCTTTATTAGTTTTGCTTTCCATTCATAGAGGTCCACACAAAAATAAAAAGTAAATAAAACTTGCTGTTTTTAGAAAAACAGTGACGTGACAAACAGGAGGGAAATCGTGCCAAAAACAAGGAACAAATGAAAAATAGGAACGTGCTTTTGAAGAAACAATGTAAATTAGAAAGGTGAAGGAACAAATGTATCGAGAACAATAATTTAAACATTCATCTAGAGAGGATACTACGAATACGAAATACATAAAGTACACAACATACAGAACTAGAAGACCAAGTGATCCAAGTGTGATTCTTCAAAATGTCGAATGCTGCTGGAGGAACAAGACTCGCACCCGATGCATGCACACCAGTCGCATGATTTGATGACACTACGCAATTCTCCAGAAAGGCTCTTCCGGCAGCAAAGGCGCTTGGGTTCGGTTGTGGTCAGTCTCAAGCAGAAACCGCAACCATCCCAGGACGTTTTCCTGTGCTGTCTGGTGACTGCTGAAGGTATAGCCCAATCCATGCTGAGAGCTTTGGTTCAGGTGTGATGGGGCTCCAATCTGGACAGAACACAGTCAGTAAATCACACTGTATTTGAAGGACATTGGTTTTGGTTTGTATTTTACAAGACATGCAAATTCGGTCACTTTATTTTGATGGTCTGTTTGTTGAATTTAAAGTTACATGCCAACTAATTCTCATTAGAGAAGTAGACTGTTAGGTTGGAGTTACTGCAAATTGACATGTACTTGCAAAGTTTATTATAGTTAGTTGAATGTCAGTAACAAGCTTTAAAGCAGGCAGTCTACAAATACTCAAATGGACCATCAAAATAAAGGTGTTACCGCAAATTATGCATTGATAAACTTGGTTGTGCCTCTTGCAAATGGCAAGTTTACAACAGCCCTGCAAGCCATTAATCCAATTTAGCGTACAATTCGATGGCTTTAGCAAAAACTTGACATAAAACATTTAGGTCTGACCTGCGAAGCATTAGAAGCAAACCAAGGCCCATCAGTTGAGATTTCAGAAGGTTGTGAAATGATAGACATCATTGAATCTGGTGCCATTTCCCACTTCATGTCCTCTTTTTCACCACCGTCACACAGCTCTGTATTCATCTTCTCAAGCAAGCTCTGCCTAATATCATTTACATTAGAAAATTATATAAAAATCAACTCGTAGAGCTTTTAAAACTGCACAACACAGTGTTATCCTTTTTTTTAAACCACTGGTAAAGGAATGTTTCCACACATAATTTAGAAGTAGATTAGCAGCACTATTCAACTGGGATTGTGAAACCTGGCTCCAAACCAGAGTTAGCATTGATATGAACAGGCCCTTTCATATTTGCTGAAATATTAGGTCCATGTTTGATAGCATGAGAAATAAAGAAACTATTAGGAGAAAATGGACAATGCTATAGCCTATATGAAAAAGCAAAAATATCATGGGATGCACTAATGTACTCCAAATAAGCATGTCGACCCATTTTTTACAATATTTGTAATCAGATCACATGGATAATTTACTACCAGGTTTAGAATGATCCAGCATTTACCATTTTTTGTGTGAAAAGCCCCATTCAGTCTAAAACTCACAGTTGATCAACAGGGTCTTGTCCTTCAGTGTCATTTTGCGATGCAGATGGCAGGTCCCAAGCATGAAGTGCTCTCCTCCAGAGCCGGACTTGCATGTCCCAAGATCTGCGGCTATATTTGCGATATTTGTTTGGAGTGGAAGGATGAATTCCAGGGACACGCAGACGCCTGACCAGAGGAAACAGAAGCCAGAAATATTAGTTACTCTTAATACAATCAGAAAGACAAATCAAAGAAAGAAAGAAAGAAAGAAAGAAAGAAAGAAAGAAAGAAAGAAAGAAAGAAAAAAAGAAAAAAAAAAAAACACACACACACACACACACATAACAACAACATCATTCACCAGAACTCACTTTGGAACTTGCTGAACGTAGTTCTGGTAGCCACAGGTATTCTTCCCATACTGAATCTGCTTTTGTCTACGTTTCAAAACAGCCTCATTGATCTCAAAATGAGAAGGGTCAGCATTATGGGGATACCACTTTACCCTTGATGGTGACCTATGAAATTTGAATAAAAATAATAATAAAAAAAAAAAACACTGAATTAATTCCTTTAAAAAGAGCTTTAAAACTAAGTGACATGCCTTAAAAAAAATTCTTAGAAACACCAAACAGTTGTGGAGATAAATGATACATATGGTCTTTGGACAATTTTTATATAGTACTTGAACTTTAAAAAGGTTTACACGTGAAGCTCTTGTGACAGGGTTTCCTATAAAATGTGTTAATCTAAAAAAGGTGCAAATTAGATTTTTTTTCCCATACTTTTAAAATGCATTTTTCTTAAATACCTTAAGTGTTACATGTAAAATAAAAATCATGTGATACATTTTCACATTTTTATATGGGGAGAAAGAGAGATTTTTTTTTCCAAAACCCCATAACAAAATGTGATTTTAACATGTTAGCATTGTGTGGTGTTTCAGCAGCAGTGTTGTAATTGACAAATTAAATAAATATACCCATTTACATAATAAAAAAAATAACTTTATTTAAAATATACATATATACCCCACCCCCACACAGAGAGAACTATAGAAGACTTGCTAGACCTCTTGACCCCATCGAGGTCTTCCGTTCCAACAGCTACACTAGCTGTAGACATCCTAAGTATGCATCGCTCAAGGATGGAGGACCTGAAGAGTGAATAATATTAATTTAAATATATGCATGTTATGGAATCATCATTTGGAATTAAGACACAATGCCATTCACAAACAAAAATCATAATAAAAGCTTACCTGCGAGGCTTCTGAACAGCAGAAGACTTTTCCCCATTTTGTGAAGCTGACAGGGGGGTTTTAGAGCAACTGAGAAAAAAAAATGCAGGTTTTCAACACATTTTCAAGTTTGTAAAAAATAAATAAAATAATAAATAACAGATGAAGATGCTCCCCAATCAACAGAAATATATTTACCTGACAAGACTATCATACACTGAACTGCAGCCAGGAAGAAGCCAAGGCTCTGGGCTACATGGAAGAGAGAGGGCTTTACTACTGAAGTCTTGAGCAACGTCTGTTGGCCACAAGTGCAGAGGCAGACCTCTACATCACAAAAATAAAAACGTACAAAGTGTTTTAGAATAACACACGAGGACAATAACACACGAGGAAATTTCAAAAGCACAAAACAAGCTTTAAAACGTACAAACGCGACTCAAAGGGACTTTGAAGCAGGCTTTCTATGCGTGTTGTCATGATTTTGGCTACAGCCACACAACACCTTGCGTTTGACAAAGCTTTTTATCGGCGACAGGTGTAACAGGGGCGGGGCTCTACAAATGAGACAGGTAAGGCCGCTAATCATTCAAAAAACAAAATAAATCATTCATAATGTCGATATTATTTTAATAAAACTTTTTTGTGAAGAGAAATCGTTAGCGCTTTTTATTTCACTAATTCAAATGTGTAGCTGTCAACGACTTTAGTAAAATAACTCTATTTAGACACAGAGAAGAAAAATTGTCCATGTAACGAAATGAATATTACAGTAAGTTTGTCACAAATGTATTTTAATTAAACATGATTTTGTCTAAATGTAAGCAGGACTGATATGAAGCCCAAAAAATACAAATAAACATAAAATTACCAAGCATGATGACATTAATAACAGCAGTTCGGCAGGGGCGCTTGTTTACGGCAGTCGCACACGATTTACGGCATCCTCATAGCAAAATGGCGTCAGGCAGTGGGGTAGGAATTTTCTTAAGACTTGTGAAGATGTTTTTTAAATATACACGCTTACTTTAAACGTAATTCATGAAAGATTTCCGTTTGTAGCGTCATGTCGCAGAAAATGTTGGTATCATAAATGATGGATTAGGAAAACTAGCCGAGGTTGTGACGCCAGATGGCTTTGTTATGTTGTGTACAAGAAGAAAAGCCGATATATTTTACTTGTGAAGCGTTTCGGAATCTAAATAGTCTAGTATTGTTGGTTTAAAAGCATAGTTATTCTAGCAGTATGCTCAGGTTGGGGTTTATTCATGTGCGATCTTTTGTGCAGACCTTTTTGTGCAGTTCCAGTAGATTTGCGTATTCAGCTCACATGATTGGTCTGTTAAAATGTTTAAAATCAGGGTTTATGTGGGCATTATCAGTTTTAATTTTCCATTATGTGCTTTAAAAGGTTTTTAGACACTTATACATTTCTTCATTAGGCATTTCATCCAAGGCCTTAAATGTTGCATACACTACGAAATGAATATCTTCTTAAGTATTTTTGTTCCTGTTATAAATATCATAAACGTCCTTAAATGAGGTTACAGTTTATTGATAAGTCATAGAACAGTTAAAATCCATATAAAGTATTGAATGTCAGTGGGGTATGAAAATTACACAAGTCGGTTTTTTTTCTGAACCTATTAGGACCTATTTGTAATATTTTCGAAAATACTTGCTTCATTTTGAACAATCTGATAGAACCAATGCTTTCAAATAAACATTTTCATTAAATTTTATAAATGTATTTTGATTTTATAGTCTTTTGATATCTGTAAACAGAGCAAGAACATGATTTTTATGGTGTGATCAAAAGGTGCAGGTTATCTAAAACCTTTTTTAAATGAACGGCGACTAATAGAGATTTGAATTTTTAAAAGCTTAAAGTTTAATAAGATAATAAGATCTAATAAGATACAACTCATTGTTTACTGTCCTTGTTTGTAGAATTAAAGAACCTGTTTATGTAATGCATCTCCCTAAAACAATTCATTACGTTTTTATAGCTTGGTCTTAAAAAAAAGTCTTTAAGGAGCCTTAAATGTACCTTCATCATTTACAATCATTTTCTTGTTTTGCAGTCCAAAAATGATTTTCGACGCAAATGGGACAAAGATGAATATGAACAGCTGGCCCAGAAACGAATCACAGAAGAGAGAGAGAAAAAAGATGGTAAGCTAAAACAACACTGAAACTTTTCAGTAAAGTCTTAAATATTTGTTTTATTCTGTAAAAGTCTGATAACATTTCTTCCAAAAATTCAATTAGAAAAATATTGTATATTACAGCTTTTCCCTTTTATTTTCCCTAAAAAAGTCTATTTCATTTGACATTTTTGGAAGAAATATCATCAGTAGTTTTAGGACTAAACCGAAATGATCTCTCACTCAAATACTTAACAACAAATGGTAATTTCAGAAAAAAAGTGGAATTTTTATGTAAGCTTTATTTAATCAATTGAATGCATTATTATATAAAATAAACCTATATGCTGATAACAAACTGAAATAATCATCTTATGCCTAAATATTTCACAAAAGTAAATAATTCCAGCCAATATTTCCTATGTCATCCTTCATTTTTTTGTCCTCAGGCAAGCCTGTGCCCCCCATCAAGCGGGAGCTCCTCCGCCACAGAGATTATAAAGTGGATCTGGAGTCAAAACTGGGGAAAACAATCGTCATCACGAAGACCACACCACAGGCTGAGATGGGAGGGTGGGTATTACTTCTACTTTGTTTCTACTGTGTTTCAATGTAAATATAATATAATACTAATATTCTTATTTTTCATTCTAAGGTATTACTGCAATGTGTGTGATTGTGTAGTAAAAGATTCCATAAATTTCTTGGATCATATCAATGGTAAAAAACGTAAGTATTAAATGGTCTTTGTTTTTTCTTAAATTTACACAACACATTGCAGATAAAATATGGTTTGCATGTAGACACACTGCCTATGGAAATCCCTCTGTGCAATATCGTAATTTGTATTCTAGTTTAAAGGATAATTTTGTTGTACAAGTCTCTTACAATAGGTTCAGATCCATCCAAGGTCAAAAACACTACGTTATTAGCTCGTTTCTCTGAGTTTATATGAATATGATATGACGGTAGTTTTATTTTTGCGGTGCAGAAATCAATATCTTTACATATCAACACAAACTTTTCAAGACTTTTCTGAAGCTATATTGTTTGAGGGTGAAAAGAGAAATTGTTTACATGCAGATAATGAAAACCGTAGCTTAGTTTTGTGCAGGAAGTAGGCCTGGAAATACTGATGACTCATTTCAGACCTTTTAATATAGATTCTTTCTATTGGGAGAAAATAACCACATTTTAAATATCCACTTTGATATTTAAAACTTCACAGACATATGCAGTCACAAGAAGATATTTTTGTATAGTCAAGTGCATTATTCATACCCCTGGCAAATTCTGGGTTACCTTAGTTCAACCAGCAAGTTGTTGGAACTGGAAATGACACAGGCTTCTCCCAAAAGATAATAAGATGATGTACAAAAGGTGCACAAAAATTTTCAGGTTTTATTTACCTTTTGAATAAAAACAACGTCAGAATGATAGTAATGAAATAATAATCAAAGATAGACACAACAGTCATCTATCATCTGTTTGATTTGTCCTTTTTTTTAATGTTGAGTCAGTGAAACCTGCACATTGTTATGCTATATAAATAAATATATGTGTATTATGCACAACATAAATGGTCATATCTGATGAGACAAATCATGAACACTTTAAGTGAATCTATATTTATCCATATCTGTTTATTATTATTATTCTTTATGTTGCTCATGTAAAGCAGTCTCTTGTTGTATTTCTGTTGAAAAAAAAATGTTTTGACTGCTCCACTGGCCAGTGGTATTTTCAACACATTTCAATACATAACTCAACATATTTATTTTGCGGCCTCGCAGATCAGAGGAATCTGGGAATGTCGATGCGAGTAGAGCGCTCTTCGTTGGACCAAGTTAAGAAACGTTTTGAAGTGAACAAGAAAAAGCTGGAGGAAAAGCAGAAGGAGTACGACTTTGAGGAACGAATGAAGGAGTTGCGAGAGGAGGTCAGTGTTGTAACAGATTTGTTTAATTTATGACATATTTAATTTAATTTTGGATAAGCCAGCTCAAGCTCTTCCCGTGAACTGTCATGCAATTCTAAACTTTGTGCATTTAAGATCTGATTTGTTTAAAATTAATGCTCTTCACTGCCTCATTGAGACATGATATCACACTGGATAAGAAGCACAGCATTAAATTGCATTATTCTGAGTCTTGTCTTTAAAATATGGAAATTTATTTGACCACAGTATTCTCATTGGACTTACTGCACTCGCCTGTTGTTCCTGACTGCGCTTGTTGAAACAGCCTTTTATCCTATTTTACGCTTTAACAACTAAAAAATGCTAGAGTCTATTTATCTGATTATATTTTAGTCAAGTTACATTCATTTATTAATTTTTTTTGGCTTAGTTCCTTTATTAATCTGGGGTCGCCACAACAGAATGAACTGCCAACTTATCCAGCATGTTTTACGCAGTGGATGCCCCTCCAGCTGCAACCCATCTCTGGGAAACATCCATACACACTCATTCATACTCGTATACTACGGACAATTTAGCCTACCCAATTCACCTGTACCGCATGTCTTTGGACTGTGTGGAAAACCAAAGCACCTGGAAGAAACCAACACGAACGCAGGGAGAACATACAAACTCCACAAAGAAATGCCAACTGACCCAGCCGAGGCTCGAACCAGCAACCTTCTTGCTGTGAGGCGACAGCACTACCTATTGCACCACTGCATCGCCCTCAAATTACATTATCGATGCTAATAAAATAATCTTATCAAATAGAAAATAGTCAAATAACCCTTTCAACTGAAGTTAATTGGTGGCTGAAAAACACTTGCCATGCATAACGGATAAAGGTCTTTTTTTTTTTCTTCTTCTTCTTCTGTAGATCATATGTGGCATCACTGATGATTATGATGGTAATGTATGTAATTACGTGCACAAAATAAGCGGAGAATTGTAAAAGAAATTGTCTTATTTTTGGAAAAAATATGCAGAAAACTAAGTTTGCAGGAAATTCTGCATAAATGTTTTTACATTAAGGTTTTCTCAGCAGCAGCTGAACTGACATCACAGCCTGAACAACAGCACCAGAAGCAGTGCTGTTGTGTTATCACTTATTTACAGTACCTGTGAATCTAAAACCTTTTTATATATTTTTTTAGATGATGATGATGATTATTCTGCATCAACTGCATGAGTCGATGACATGATTTTGTTCTTTAAGACAGTTAAGCATCAGAGTGTACTAATATTACTGCCACCCCTGTCTAGAAGTGCCCACTCAAGCTGAATGTGTGTCTATAGTAAGGTCTGGTAGGAGCAGGTAGTCTTTATGAAATTCACAGATAACAATAGTTACTGTATGATGTTTGCTACTATTATTTTAATGTGTGATGCTCACCTCATGTGCACAGTCTGACGTGCGGACATGAATTAACTGCTAGAATGCCAATAAAGCCGTTTATGTTTAACTGGGGAAAAAAAACTACCTGCTCAGATTGGATTTTGTTTAAGCCATTTGTGACCTTTATCTGATAAAAGAAATCCAGGTAACATGTTTACCTGACATTATACACATCAGCTTATTAAGCACAATCGGCTTAAGAACGTGCATTTAAACACTCGTTGGGGTCATGTCACTCTACCGAGACTGCTTTTGAAGGCTTAATAATTATATCTTAATATAATGTGACTTGTTGGACTTTGCTATCCTTGTTCTCTTAGATTTGATTTAATACAGTTGACTGTGGTATTCTCGCTGACCGTTTTGAGCAGTGTTTGGTTGAAAAAGTGTAGTTTGAAATCAAATCATATGTCACGAATGATGACAATGAACAGACATTTTTCAGTCACAGAATCTGACTTTCTTTTAAAGACTAGGTTTGGACTATTGTTTTTTTAATCTTTGAATGGGATGACTCCCTTTTTATCTTTATTATTTTTTAAAATATCTCACAATTGTGGGAAAAAGTAAAATTAGGAGAACAGGATTCAATACCAGGGTGTCCGTGGGGTCTTAAAGTCTTAAACTTCTAAAACAAATTTGTAGGTCTTAAAAGGTCCTACATACACTGAAATATAGTGTTGTAGGTCTTAAATCATTTTAAAACCGTTTTAATTTTCATATGTCCTAATAAAGCTACCAAAATGCCTGACACCCAATCACCAATAATTCTTCAGAAAATTTCATTCATTCATTTTCCTTCGGCTTAGTCCCTTTATTCATCAAGGATCGCCACAGCAGAATGAACCACCAACATATGTTTTACACAGCAGATGGCCTTCCAGCTGCAACCCATCACTGGGAAACATCTACTCACACTCATTCACACGCGTACACTATGGCCAATTTAGTTTATTCAATTCACCTATAGCGCATGTCTTTGGACTGTGGAGGAAACCAGAGCACCTGGAGGAAACCCATGCGAATGTGGGGAGAACGTGCAAACTCCACACAGAAATGCCAGCTGACCCAGCCGGGACTCGAACCAGCAAACTGTGCTAACCACTGAGCCACTGTGTCGTCCCATCAGAACACTTTTTTTAATATATTTACGTTGTTATTGCAAAGAGATACAATTCACAACAGCTGTTAGACATGTTAGACAGCAAAGTCTCCAAATTAAATTCCCTAAATAGGAAAAGAAAACTGCAGCAACACATCCCTTTACATGATCTTCCATTAATACAAAAACTATTTACAGAAGTAACCGGGCCATTAGAAAAAATCCTTAGTGTTTAGCCATGTAAAAGTCTAAAATTTAATTCATAAGGGTCTTAAAATCTTAAAATTGATTTGAAGAAACCTGCAGAAACCCTGAATACTTCAACATGTGAATAAAACTATAGAAGTATGTTCTGGCCAACAATATCAGTGATAAATAATAACCTATTGTTCTCACTTTTATTTTTTTCTGTTTTGAAGGAGGAGAAAGCTAAAGCCTACAGAAAAGAGAAGCAAAAGGAAAGGAAAAGGAAGGCAGAAGAAGATCTCAACTTTGAAGATGATGATGAAATGGCTGCTGTGATGGGATTCTCAGGTTTTGGATCCTCCAAAAAAGGCCACTGATTATTCTTCTTTCAGTTTTCTCACCATGGCCTTCCTTGAACTGTATGAAACTTCAAGAACTTCATTATTCCTTCACTGGACCACACAGCTTTTTATCGCACATAACAAAAAAAATCCTGAACACATTATAAGAATCCTCTAGTTGGTTAGACTGTTTTCGGCAATCTAAACCTTTGGCAATCTAAATTAAACTTCTTGTTATAACACTTTTGTTAAGAGGTCATTGTGTATATAGGGTGAGCTTATACATGTATGTTTTATGGGTTGTGTAAGATTTGTTTTTTGTTTTTTACCCCTTCAACACAACAAAACAAGAATAGTTCAAATTGAAAACAAGACAATGCTTCCATTCCTCAGTGTCTTTAGATGTGAGAAAGACATTTGAAGCCCTGCTGAAGTTGAGTAAGGATGGAGTGTTTTTCTTTCTTTTAATTATGAAGAGAGTGATAAGTTGTCATTTGTGGTTATTTTACATTAAAACATTGCTTAACAACCTTTTCTTCAGTTTTCCAGAGCATTGAAGTAAATTACGACCATGATAAAAGAAATAAACTAACTAAAAGTCAATACACATAGTCAATACACATAGTGTAAAAGTCAATAAACTAAAAAGTGTAATACACATTTTGTATATTAGAATGTGTCCAGTTATTTTATATTCTGAAATCTTGAACTAAACTGTCACTCGTTGATTCGACGCAATGATATATAAACAAAAATCAGGCATATTTGCAACTAGTGTGACATGATCTCAGAAAAATAAAATGTCTGTCATTTTAAAACCTTTTATACTGTCACTATCTTCCTAACGCTAGGTTTTACTAATTCAACTTTTTAATTACTATCATCACAAAGTTTATGTATTTTAATAAGTGCAAGTCAGAATAAGAATATAGTTTCATTTGAAACAACATTTTTACAATAACAATATCAATATTTAGGACCTTACGGTGGTGCAGTGGGTAGCACGATCGCCTCACAGCATGAAGGTCGCTGGGTCAGTTGGCATTTCTGTATGGAGTTTGCATGTTTTCCCTGTGTTGGCATGGGTTTCCCCCCACAAGTCCAAACACATGCGCAATAGGTGAATTGGGTAAGATAAAATGGCCCAAGTGTATGTGTGTGAATGAGTGTGTGTGGAGGTTTCCCAGTGATGGGTTGCAGCTGGAAGGGCATCTGCTGCGTAAAACACATGCTGGATAAGTTGGTGGTTCATTCCACTGTGGTGACCCCAGATTAATAAAGGGACTAAGCTGAAAATTAATGAATATCAAGATTTGATAACTTATTATTTAATAATTATACAATAGTTTTGATCCAACTCAAAAGTTGACTTGCATGTCTGTTACACTTAATCATGTTGGAACATTATTTCACCCATGATTTGGCATTTGGCATAGCAAATGTATACTAAATAAGGTTTCTATCAAATTTAAAGTTTAATAAAATTAGCTTCACAATTAATTTCCACTCACATACAATAAACTGACTTAAAACCAAGTTGAATCTTGGAAAGTTTGTTGAACTTATAACAAAAATATAATTTTATTGACTATATTTTACATTGTTTAAATACAAACTCTGTTAGATTTAGTTAAGGACTTATTTTCTATCATTTTATAAAAGCATACACTACGTTATATAATCATCCGTAAATTAAAGAAAAAACTATTTGATTATTTCAGTTTTACTAAATATGCTTTTTGAACTAATATCTCATTGCAAACACCAAAGTGATTTCTACAGTAGATAGATTTCTATCACCACCTGATGGCGCAATTGGCTCTCATTATTACTGTATATGTATGTGTATATATATATATATATATATATATATATATATAT
>CAIGQQ010008883.1:5604617-5615439 GCA_903798035.1 Danio albolineatus
TAAATATAGATGGTCTTATATATATTAGGTAAATGTATTTTACAGACATTCAGTAGATATATATGGTCGTTAAGAGACATTCAGTAAATATATATAGTCGTTTAGAGACATTTTGTAAATATATATGATCTTTTAGAAACACTCAGTAAATATAGATGGTCATATAGACTTAGTAAATATATACCACCTTTAGACATTCTGTAATGGTCTTTTAGAGACATTTAGTAAATATAGGTGGTCTTATATATATTAGGTAAACATAGGGCCTTTTGGGGACATTCAGTAAATATATATGATCTTTTAGAGACATTTAGTAAATATAGATGGTCTTATACTGTATATATTAGGTAAACATATTTTGCAGAAATTCAGTATATATATATGGTTGTTTAGAGACATTTTGTAAATATATATGGTCTTTTAGAGACATTTAGTAAATATTGATGGTCTTATATATATTAGGTAAATTTATAGGGCCTTTTAGAGACATTTAGTAAATATATATGGTCGTCTAGAGACATTCAGTAAATATTTATGGTGTTTTACAGACATTCAGTAAATATATATGGTCGACCAGAGACATTCAGTAAATATATATGGTGTTTTACAGTTTATATATATGGACATTCCATAAATATGATCTTTTAGAGACATTTTGTAAATATTGATGGTCTTATATGTATTAGGTAAATAAATAGGGCCTTTTAGAGACATTCAGTAAATATATAGTCGTTTAGAGACATTCAGTAACTATATATGGTCTTCTGGAGACGTTTAGTAAGTATAGATGGTCGTTTAAATATATATGATCTTTTAGAGACAATTAGTTAATATTGATGGTCTTATATTATATGGTCTTATAATATAATAACAATTTATCATATGCATGTGTTTTTGATGCCTGTGATTGTGTAAGGATTTCAAAAACACTCAGGTATAAGAAGTTGCACCATTTTTGGTACAAAAACTATGATTAATTTTATTGAATTATTTTTATATCATTAATTCATCAATCTCTGTCTAAACAAGAGCATGAAAATCTTCACAACACATGCAAATACAGAAATGCCCTGCAATTAGCACAGACAGCAACGAAAATGTATAGGGGAACCCTAACAATTATAAAAATTGTTTATTACAGTTCATGGAGATGCATTCCCACTGCAGAATTATCCTAATCCATCTAACATTCTTTCCAAATAGAGATATTAATTCATCTGGTGAAATTGTAGTCATATCAATATATTTATATTTAAAATAAATTAAAAGATATCGCAATGTTAGATTTTTCAAATATTGTGCAGCCCTATTTCAAACTGAAAATGTCATTAAAAAAATTACATTGTTAAACTGTAGGATTGAACTTTCAACATCAAAAGTTGACAGAGCAGAGATCAAGATCCCATAATCTCATGATCCTGTAATGCAATTTAACACTATAAATGAACAGAAAAACACTTTTGAATCCCAAAATGCAGAAGCTAACAGATATTTGTTTACAGTATAAATCTATAAAACTGAAAAAGCTGCCTTTTTTATATTAAAAAAATCCTTCATAAACACTATATTGATGTTCATATAGTTGTTTAGCATATAAATCACTGTTAAGACTTTCAGTCCACTTCAAAGATGATAAATGAGAGTCATTGATTACAAATTAGCACCATGGAATCTAAAATGTCACTGAATGCACGTTTACTGACTTTTTAACACTATGTTATACATGTGTGTGTGGCCCTGCATATTTAACTAACACACTGTTTTCATTATCTTTAGCGGAATCTGACAGGGTGTGATAATGTTGTCAAGCGATTTAACATCAATGGACAAAGATTCTTGGTATGTACAATTTAAGACCAACAGTTTTGCTGTGTGACCAAAACTGTGTTACTCTGTTTTAATCACAGACAGTAGAAACCAGAATTTATTAACCATTTGTTTGTCACAATAGCTGGAAGTATTTTTGATGCTGCACAGTTTGTGAGATTGTGAATAATGGTTTTGTAGTTCATTTTTTATTTATACAGACAAAAGTTTCCCTTTACAAACCAGATGAAGTCTGTGGCTTGACTCATTATAGCATAATTGTTTCCCTTCAACAAAAAATATAGGAAGTGTGCTGTTATTAGAAACCTTAGCGGCCAAGAAATGTTCAACTTCAGAACAGTCACATAACTATGCAATCTTATGATGAAGTAACTTTTTTCCTCAGAATATGTCTGAAAATGACCTTCGAAGGTTCCCACAGCTTCATGCACCGTAAGTACTGGTTGTAGTTGTTTTTTGTACTAATGTATTTGTTTGTCTAGTTCTGTTAGTTTACCTAGGTCACTTAAGTATTAAAGAGCCCCTATTATGCATTAAAAAGGGTCATATTTTGGTTTTGGGGGTCTTCAACAACAGTCTGATCAAGGCTTAACAATAAGGACTGCCCGATGGCCCGGGGCCAGCGTGAGAGACGCTAGGGACAGTAGACAGGATTTTTACTGGCCCAATCGAGCCTGCGCGGTTTTGTCACTAAAGTTTGATTTTAAATTAATGCGACTATTTGACAATTGCGTGCAAATACAGTCTTTTAATTTAGAAACAGTTTGTGCTTTTAAGCCTTTAAAAGCTGCCCTCTCTGTGAAATGCCATATTGCTTTTTGGTTCCTCTTATCTGATTGGATGTTGTGAGCATGCTATTTTTTCTGTAACCTGGTAACAACCAGTACAGCAAAGAGACGGCAACATAGCGGCACTGGATAAGTTGGTGGTTAATTCCGCTGTGGCGACCATAGATTAATAAAGGGACAAAGCCAACAAGAAAATCAATGAATAAATCAATGCACAGTTCATTGAACTGCAATAAAATACCTGCACATTTTCCATACTGCTCTTTTTGTTTGCATAAAACTTTGAATTTTGCTCACTAAATATGTATTAATATTTTTAAAGTATTTAAATTCTAGATTCAAAGACGTTATTTTTGACATATTGTTTAAAATATGTGGCTAAGAAGTAGCTATTGACTTGTTTTTGGTGGGGCCAGTGAAAATTTTGGCAGGGCAAGTAAAAATCCCAACCACTGGCCAGATCGGGCCAGTAGAAAAAATCCTTAGTGTTGAACCCTGCTGATATGCATGCAAGGTCAAAAAACACGTTTATTGTCTTATAATATGCATTTATTTTTACATAATGATCCCAGCAACTCCCATATGATTCGTTCTGCAATTCATTTGTTCCCAAACCCTCCTTAGAGTTATGTTAATCTGTGCTGATTGGTGCGATGACCCAGTCTATTGCGATTGGTTGACTGCATTCAGCGTGAGAGAGAGGGAAATGCCCTACATGGCTTATCAACAATTTTGAAGTAGTCAGAGTGCAGAGTGTATGTGTGAGCCCAATGCAGGAGTGTATTAAAGCAATGCAGTTTAACACCAGCATATGCTCTATTCTTAACCACGACACGCATTCAGTATTAATCCACACAGTGGCAAAAGTTGAACTTTTTTGAAACTTGACCGCTACACGTGTGTAGGAACAGTTGATGGTGGCCATTGCAACGACAAACGGCAGTGCATTATGAGCCCACGAATGCATTTAAATCTGTAAACAAACCAGCACACGTCGTGTTTTCAACATGGTTTTAGACGCGATATGAGAGTATAAAGACTAATCCAGATACAGTACAAGCCGTGTGGAGCGGTTACAAGTAACAAAACACAGTTAAATACATAATTTGCAAGCTAGAGAAAACAAGGAGGCAACTATTTTAATTACACGCACTTACACTTGTGAAATGGAGGAAGAAACTGGTCCATGAACTGTGTACTGTAGTGTTCCTGTCAAGCTCTGACAAAGTCCCATACATCAATAGTCTTTTCAGATCCTTTCTTTAACAAACGGCTGACGAATCCCCCTTTGTAAGCATGTAGTGTTGAATCATTTGTCAGAAGAATGACAGGGACATAGCACAAGGCTGAGGCTATAATGCTGTGGTATTTTCGCACAAATAAACTTCAATCACTGACTTTTCACAGCCTCATGTTTGCGTAGGGAAAGTAACACTAACTTTCCCCCACACTTCAGAGCACAGCGTCTTTGCCACATGATTCAACCGGGATTTGCTACAGTGTTTGTCTTCCTCTTTTTCTTTCTACAGTGTTTGTGGGTGGGGCCGGGGTTTTAAATTTTTTAATGGGCGGGGCTTGAGTTCTGTATTGCTGTCTCGCCAGCATGGCTGAAGATTCATGACCCCGACGATTCATTTGAACGACTCTAAGTCGACTCTTTTATAGATGAATCAATAGTTTTAAATCAATAGTTCAGATTTAAGCCTTTGCTGGATATTTCACTTCACTTGTTACACACTGCATGGAAGGTCATTTTCAAAAACCCATAATAGGGGCTCTTTAGGATACAGCACAGAACTTGTTCATTTATTTGCTGTTAGTTTTATAGTTACTCCATTCAGAGACACACTTAAAAAATAGAAATCCAAAAAGTAACTAGTTTTTCGCAATGTAATTAACCTAGACAATATATCTCAACCCATAAAATTGAAATAAAAGTCCTTTTGTAAGATCAAAATTTGATTGAGTAGAGATCAAAGCTGAAAACTTGTGAAGCTAATTTTTTTTTAAAAATACCTTCATACAAACTGTTAAAAAGATGAAAAACAAATCATAATTTTCTCCCCTTTGTGGTTTTAAAATATGTTTAAGTGTCTTTCTTTTGCTAAACAAAAAAGAAGATATTTTGAAAAAAGCAGTTGGTAAGGCCTTCCATAGACTTCCATATAATGATTGAAGTCAATAGGGACCAGTTACATCATTCTTCAAAATATCTTCTTTCATGTTCAACAGAAGAAAGAAATTCAAACTGGTTTCAAACAAGTGCAGGGTGAGGAAATGATGACAGAGTTGTAATTTTGGTTTATTATTAGAGGGTGAACTATATTTATGCTGTAGCTCCAAGTTACTGAAACTCTCTTCCTTTAACATTGACAACTCTGAGCTCTGTTTTAAAAACACTTAAAGACGTCTTCTGTGGACCAGATTTTAATTTTACATAAGCTTGGCTTGATACATTTCTGTGGCATTTGTACATGAATTAACCTGTTTTAATTAAAGTTTTTAATGTAAAAGTTCTGTTTACTATTTAGTACTTGGTTTTTACATTAAAATATAGCTTTAAATTATTATTTTTTTATTTAATTAAAGGCTTTTTACATGGTTTACAAAAAAAAACAATAAACACAGGAGCTCGTCATGTTGCGATATTATTGAACAGTGTAAAAGTGCACAAACAGGTAGAAACATGCAAGAGCCCATCAATGACATAGTGACGTTTAGAGGAAATACTGCACAGGAAAGATAAACCAGAGAAGCAGATGCGGCAGGAACCCTTGCGTTGATGCAAAAACATGTTTAGTAGAGCATGTTCGGTGTGAAATGCTGTGAAAACCACATCTCAGTAACATCGAAATAAACCGATGTTATTGATTACTTCACAAAACCATAATTGGATTCTGATGCGAGACACAGTGACTTGAAGCTAAAGTGTCTTTTCAGTGTCTTAAAGTGTTTCAGGTGCACAGAAAAGAGGTCAGAAAAAATGATTGCTTCTTACCACATCCTGCCTGAGATCAAAGCCTCAACCATTACATTCTGTTCTTTCATGAGAAAATAAACAACTAATCAATAACATAATGTACATGTTGGTGATATACTGCTTTTCCCATGTTTTCAGACTCATCTCCAAGATCTGTCAGGAAATCTGCAAAGAGAAGAAGAGATTCTTTGGAATGAGGCCAGTATATGTTTACTATCGCATAGCTTGTCTTATATCTGAAATATCAGACTGAAATAGACTAGCGTTAATGTTTTGTGCTGCTAATAGTTTTACGTGTTATGAATTAAGACTCGTTTGCTTTTATAACTAGGCTGCATGCATTTGATACAGTTAATATTGTACAGTTCTATTTCTATTTGAATAAGATTTAAAGTGTGATTCCTTTGATTTACTCCAGTCTTCTTATGCATTATGTGATCATTCGGAAATCATTGTAATATGCTGATTAGCTGCTTGTGAAATGTGTTTAATCAATGCTGAAAATAGGGGAACACTTTATTTTAGTACCAATTCTCACTATTATGTAGTGGCTTGTTGCCTGTCTATTATTATTATTCATTCATTTTCCTTCGGCTTAGTCCCTTTATTAATCAGGGGTCCCCACAGCGGAATGAACCACCAACTTAATCAGCATATGTTTTAGGCCCTGTTTACATTAATGCGTTTTCGTTTTAAAACGCATAAGTTTTGCTACGGTTACGCCATCCGTCCACACTATGCCGGAGTTTTCGAACCCTGAAAACGGAGCGTTTTGGAAACGCTGGAGAGGCCGTTTTCATTCTGAAACGCTGCTGCTCCGTCTCAGTCTGGATGGAGAGAAAACGGAGACATTTGAAAACAGAGGCGTGGCTGCTGGACACAGAAATGGGAGCGTTGGGAGAACCAATGTCTATTTTAGGCACTATTGTGCAGTTAAACTCTGCCTTTTTTACTACAACAGCTGCATATATTCGCAAGAGGCAAGCTACTGTTGGAGCACTCGCTAATCGCTCGCGTTTCAAGCAGCGTAAGCCCCATTTAGAACGCCGCTTTTGGGTTACACCGGGAAGAACCAGCGAGACACATGCTTCCTGTTTATACTTGAACGCACATGCCCAGAGTGCGCGAATGGTCACGTGATATACGTTTCTGGTGGAGTAGTGTGGACGGAGATATGTTCAGAAACACTGGGTGAAACGCTAGTGTGGACGCGGATCGTTTTCATGCTAAAACGCCGTTTTAAAACTAAAACGCACTAGTGTAAACGGGGCTTTACATGCACAGCAAAAAAATCAGTGTACATTTAACTCAATTTGAGTTTAACTTAACACTCCTTGGGTGTACATATGACTCCCTCCATTTTGGAGTTAAAATAACACTTTCTAAAGTGTGGAATTTGTACATTACTCACAGAGTTCATTTTAACACAATAAGAGTTTATTCTTACACTGAACTGAAGTGTGTGTTACCCTTCAAAGTGATAATATATTACCTTTTTTTCTATATTATCAATTGGTGTGTGACAGATAACAGTGATCAAATATGTTGAAAATAATTTTCATTTATTAAATGTTGAAAATAGTTTTAATTTATTAAATGTTCATTAATCTTTTCAGAAATAATTTCAATACGCTCGTGCTTGGTTTGACAAACAGTGATACTGGTTTGATCACTGTTTGTCCGAATGAACTGATCGAGTAAAAAACTGAACTTCCCATCACTAGTGGGAAATACACTGCATGTTGAGTTTAAAGTTTAACACTGAAAAAAAAAAAACTCTTAAATATGTGCTCTTTCACACTTGTGGATTAAAATGTACTCCGTTTTTAACACCGAACAGCATTTTTAAAAAAATCACAGTGTATATTTAACGCTGGAATTTTTGCTGTGTAGCGGATGCCCTTCCAGCTGCCACCCAGTATTGGAAAACATCCACATACGCTCATTAACACGCATACACTACGGCTAATTTAGTTTATCCAATTCACTTAGTCTTTGGAGTGTGGGGGAAACCAGAGCACCCGAAGGAAACCCATGTGAACAATGGGAGAACATGCAAACTCAAAATGTTTTTCTAAACATGAAGCGGTCGTCTAATGACGCAATGTGATTGACTGTGGGATAAGAGGGGTGGAGGAAGAGGATTGTGTTACACACTGAGGAAGGCATTGTGCCGAAAAGTTTGTGTCATTGAGACACCCAAAGAATGTAAAAATAAAAACAACACGAAGCAATTAGCTGATGAGTGCGAATCATTACCTCTTTGAACGAGAACATGCAAACTCCACACAGAAATGCCAAATGACCGAACCAGTGACCTTCTTGCTGTGAGGCGACAGCGCTAACCACTGAGCCACCATGCTGCTCCCTGTAATTATTATATTGGCTGTTTATTTGTACTTATAAAGTACAAGTTCTTCATCCCTAACCCTAATAATCTCTTAAATATCCCTAATAATATCTTAAACTGGCATAATAACTAATAAACATATAATGAGCTTGTCAATTAATACTAGATTGAAAATGATCCAGTATAACTGGGCAATGCGCACCTACTGTATCACACCTGAAAAACTAAACAAGTTCAACCAAAACATCCCAAATATATGCTTCAAATGCCAAAAACATGAAGCAACAATCTTTCATTGTATCTGGGAATGTGAGGTAATTAAGATTGTCTGGCAAAACATAATCACATTAATCTCCTCGATTATTTTAAAACCAGTTCCAGTTACACCTGAAATACAAGCTTTGGGTTTATTTCCTGTAGGCTTGTCATTATCAGGATATCAAACTAAAATGATTGATATGTGTCTGGTTATTGCAAGGCGTTTGATAGCACTTTATTGGAAGAACAAAGAAAGTCCATCCAATGACCACTTGCTGAAAGATTTGACACATCACATTGCACTGGAAAGAATCACCCACAGTATAAAAGGCAAATTAAAGGAGTACCATAAAATTTGGGATCTATTAATACAAGTTTTGGAACAAAACCACACAATGGCACAAGCAAATACCTCTCACGCTACTGATTAATTGAATGATTTGTCTATATGTGTATTTTTGTATGTGGAATACATTATATGTTTTTCTTTGCCTCAGTCCATGCTTTGGGGGAGGGAGGGGGGAAGCGTTAAAACGTAAAAAAGTGTATTTTCATTTCAATATCAAGTGTTTTTTCTACAATTAAAAAAAACATGAAATGAGGAGCTAAAAGTCATAGTTAATTGTTTCTTAATAGTGTGAATTGTACTGTAATATAATGTTTGACCCAAACAGATTTGCTAATTAATATTTTGCAGAAAGATAGTTAAAAACTAAAGAAAAAAAATTCATTGAAATTATAAATGTCTGATCAGACGTTATGACTAAATATTAACACACACTACTGAACTTTTTCACTCTCATGTGGTTCCAAACATGACTTTCATTCTTCTGTGGAACATCAAGTGATTTCTGATGTCTAACAATAGTCTAAAAACTCGATTTTCACTGACACCACAAATTTTGTCTTGTTTTAGCCAAGACATCTATTAGATGTTGTTAAAAATGCTTGCAGAGTAGACTCCTTGTTGATTTATAAGACTTTTGAAGACTATTGTTGCACTTCCACTGACAATTACAACTGTCACACAATGTGGTATTGAGCCAGTAGCTATTTAGTTTGAGTGTCGCTGTAAAAACTGCAACTGGCTATGCCCAATAGCTCATAAAGTGCAACCACTTCATGTCAAGCACTTCGCACCTAAAAGAATTAATAGTGCACACATTGTCTAAAATAAATGTGTATGTTTATAAAACTTCATGGGTTTTCTACAATATATTTTAGAAATATACATCATTTATGTTGCATTAAGCAACCCAATTATTAATATCTGGGGTTTCTTACAACATTCCATCCCACAAATGTTTGCTACAGTGAAATAAAAGATTCTTTAGATTATTAAAATATCCTTCACACTCAGAAAAATGCCATTACCTGAAAGGCCCCTTGTTTTAAATGGAATCACTTTAGAAACTTCCCATTTCCAACCTTTATTTTGGTAACACTTTATTTCGATGGTCCATTTGAGTATAAGTGGACTGTCTGCATAATATCTGTTGATACTGACATTCAACAGACATTTAACTGACTATAAGAAACGTTGCAAGTACATGTCAACTTACACTAACCCTACCTCTAATCCCAACCTAACTGTGTACTTATAATCTAATGAGAATTAGTTGCAATGTTACTTAAATTCAACAAACGGACCATCAAAATAAAGTGTGACCTTAATTTTTTAAACAAATGTACCATCGTAGATGAATAATTATGTTTTTGTTTTCGCAACAGGCCCTCACAACCTGTTCCCAGCTACCCGCAACCAGCAGGTGTGATATAAACTCCAATATTTTCAATTTGCACTGTAAAAGATGTTGTCTAATAGTCACCTGTTTGACTAATTTCAGCTGAGCAACGTGAGGAACAAGCGTGGGACTCTGAAGAGTTTGTAAGTCTCTTATCTTGAAAGTAATTTGAAGCAATCAGCATCACATCTAGCTAACACAACACGTGCGTATGTCCTCATTAAGAGTGATGATGAAGACGACTATGAGAATCCAGACACAAATGAGGATAGTGAAGCCAGCGGTGGAGATTACGAGTCCCCGGCGGAGGGATCGGACAGTGATAACAGTTATGAGCCACCACCGAGTGAGCCGTCTGAGGACAAGGCCCAGATCTGTCCCGCTAAACCCATGGACAACTGTGATTACATCGGTACGCACAATTGGACAGTTTTCAGTCTTCTGATCATTTGAGTCTATTGGAAAAGTCGTGATGGGATTCGCTTTTTTTTCCAAGATAATAACCGAACACGTGTAGCGAACAGAAGTCAACCACCTGTCCCTCCGGAGCGGCCAGGCCCTGGACCCTCAGTGCCCCCTGTAGAGCGGCCAAGTGTGAGTCCTTCATATTTCCAAACAGTATGTGGCCGTCTTTGCCTCTAATCTACATTTTTGGATTGTTCTCTGAAATAAACTCTATTTTACATTCTGTAGGTTGGAATGCATATGAGAGAAGAGAGGCCTCAGACCCCCAAAAGACCAGCAGGTAAGACTCAATGTGCTAAATAACCATAACCATGACCCAAGAGATTGTTTTGATATGATGGTCTTTCTTTCTTTCTTTCTTTCTTTCTTTCTTTCTTTCTTTCTTTCTTTCTTTCTTTCTTTCTTTCTT
>CAIGQQ010008883.1:5615449-5636253 GCA_903798035.1 Danio albolineatus
CTTTCTTTCTTTCTTTCTTTCTTTCTTTCTTTCTTTCTTTCTTTCTTCCTTTATTTATTTATTTATTTACTGTGGCTGCTTGCTGGTCTTTTTATTGCATTTAATTATCTCACATACTTAACAATTATCCTGAATTGAAATGATTTGAATAGTTTAGGCCCCATCCACACAGAATTGGATTTAGGTCAAGTTGCAAAAGTACCATGTAACCAGACGAAGGGGAAAAAAACTTGCGCACATAACGATATGTAACCGAAACAATGGCAGATTCCAGAGCTGTGTTTGTTCTGCAGGCACTGCTAGGTGTATTAGCATTATTACAACAGTTTATAATCAGAATTTTAGTGTATTCTGCGTCTCTTTGTGGGTTTGTTTACATCATCACATACAATTAAGGCATACATATTATACTATTTTAACGCAGTTTTCTTGTTTGCATCTGTATGCAGACATTTCTCGAAACAATACACTGAAAACAAAAATTCTTTGGATTTACTACATTTTTTTAAGATAAGTGGTTGTCAACAATTTATATGGGCTAAATTTAAACAAATTAAATTTGGTAATGTTCAACTTATTTTGTTTGTTTAAATTCAGCCTATATAAATAGTTTGCAATCACTAACCTTAAAAAAGTAATAAATCCAATGAATCTTTTTTTTTTCAGTGTACTTGTATTGACATGAATCCGAAGTTTAGAAAGTGAGTGCTTCTTCAACTGGTGAAGCTTTTTAAAAAACACTGAGTGCAAAACGCACACTTAGATCTTCACTATGCTGCTGCCATTAAAAAACTTGTAAAAAACTTCCATTAATAAAAACAGAAAAAAAAGCAGAGCGTGAGAAAAAAATAACTTACTGTAAATCAATTACAGCAAAAATATTTGGTCACGCTTTATTTTGATGGCTCGTTACATTGCAACTAATTCTCATTAGATTATAAGTAGACTGTTAGGTTGGGGTTAGGGTTGGAGTTAGCGGTAGGGTTAGTGTAAGTTGACATGTACTTGCATAGTTTCTTATAGTCAGTTAAATATCTGTTGAATGTCAGTATCAGCAGATATTAAGTAGACAGTCTACTAACACTCAAATGGACCATCGAAATAAAGTGTTACCAAATATTTACATTATAATACCATTTATCTTGCTGTTATATCTGTTTACAGTATTGTATGTATATCTTTACTGTAAAATATATAATTTGATTACAAATATGTAAGTTTCACAAAATACAGTAGCATACTTCATAACTGCCCTACAGTACAATATAGTTCATATTACAGTTAAATACTGTGTCGTTTACAAAAATCGTTAACAGTGTATTACATGTGGTGTCCTGTTACATATTTAAGGTACGCATTTTTGTAATGTTGATTTCTGCAGATCAGGGTTCCACATTTGGTGATTTGTGTGTGATAGATGTAAAACTGTTAGCATTAAAAAATCCTTATGTGGCACAAAAATATAAACTTTTTGTGAAATCAACTTCAAATTTGGAAATTAGTTTTTAAAACATGGCTTTGACTTTATGTCAGTTTTAATTCATTTTCCTTCGGCTTAGTCCCTTTATTCATCAGGGGTCACCACAGCGGAATGAACTGCCAACTTATCCAACATTTGTTTTACACAGCAGATGCCCTTCCAAATACAAACCAGTACTGGAAAAACATCCATACACACTCATTCACACACAAACACTATGGCCAGTTTAGTAACACATGGAGAACATGCAAACTCCACACAGAAATGTCAACTGACCCAACCGGGACTTGAACCAGTGACCTTCTTGCTGTGAGGCAACAGTGCTAACCACTGAGCCACTGTGTCACCCTAAATTTCAAATTACTGTGTAAAATATTTGTTTAAAATTTGTTGAATTGTGACAGCAAAATGTCATCCAGTGGATATTTTTGTAATGATGACTAATCAAAAAAAGATCTACTTAATTTCTACTTAAAACTTGCCAGCTAACTCATACACATACAGTCATTTTTGATTCCAAAATATTTGATTTATTTAAAATTGATAGAGGCGCCACGGTGGCGTAGTGAGTAGCACGTTCGCCTCACAGCAAAAAGGTCGCTGGTTCGAGCCTCGGCTGGGTCAGTTGGCATTTCTGTGTGGAGTTTGCATGTTCTCCCCGTGGTTGCGTGGGGTTTCCTCCGGGTGCTCCGGTTTCCCCCACAAGTCCAAAGACATGTGGTATAGGTGAATTAGGTATGCAAAATTGTCCGTAGTGTATCAGTGTGAATGGATGTTTCCCTGAGATGGGTTGCAGCTGGAAGGGCATCCGCTGCGTAAAACAGATGCTGGATAAGTTGGCGGTTGATTCTGCTGTGGTGACCCCGGATTAATAAAGGGACTAAGCCGAAAAGAAAATGAATGAATGAGTGAATAAAATTGATAGATTTTGTGCCACCCAACTCGTTCATCGTTGTGTACGGTTGCTTTGCAGTAAACTGAAACACTGTTACTTTGTCCGCAAATGCTTTCACTTCTGCAATAATCTGCTGAGCCTTCTAGAAAGATTCCAGCAATTGTGCTTTATCAAAAAGCATTTATGAGCCACAACCATTTCAGTTCAGATTTTTACATCTCGGAAAAAATGAGTTTAGCAGAAATTAAAAGTTAAAAGATTTAAGTGGATTGAAGGAAATTAGAATGAAGAACAGTATGACAACAGTTTCAACTATTTTACGCAGAAATTTTGAAATATGAATAAGAGCGATAATTATGTTGAAAATGGCTAAATGTTGTTTCATTTTGTTACGTTCTGTTATGAATTACAAGACTGGCATAAATAATTCACTCTTTATTTGAATTTCCAAACTGCAAAATTTGATGGAAAAAGAATTGTCCAGTAGTTTGCATCACAAGATATTAATCGTGGTTGTATTACATTTAAATAAAATACTAAATATTTAACCATTTACATCCTACCTTGCACTCTTTTTTTTCTGTAAAAATGTATGATATTTAATGACACTTTTTGGCACACATCTCTTTTATTGCTTAGATCAGGGGTCACCAAACTTGTTCCTGGAGGGCCGATGTTCTGCAGATTTTAGCTCCAACCCTAATCAAACACACCTGAACAAGATAATCGAGGTCGTACCAGGTATACTTAAAACATGCAGGCAGGTGTGTTGAGGCAAGTTGGAGCTAAACCCTGCAGAGACACCGGCCCTCCAGGACTGAGTTCGGTGACCCCTGGCTGGCTTAGATAATAGTTTGGGTGGCCTGGTGGCGCAAAGAGTAGCTCTGTCACCTCACAGCAAGAAGGTCGCCGATTCGAGCCCTGGCTGGGTCAGTTGGCATTTCTGTGAGGAGTTTGCATGTTCTCCCCCATGTTAGCGTGGGTTTCCTATAGGTGCTTTGGTTTCCCCCACAAGTCCAAAGACATGCGCTATAGGTGAACTGGGTAAGCTAAATTGTCCGTAGTATGTGTGTGTAAGTCCTGGTCCTCCAGGTTGGGGATTGAGCATTGGGCTACTGACCCACCTTGTAAAAATTAGATGTTATTGAACACCAACATGATGAGGCTAAATATCAACTTTGATAAAAACGGACCTGGTAGTAACATTAAGTAAGATTATAGTTTAAAAGCAAGCACATTTGGGTGCTACCCATTGGTTTGATTGGTCAACTCTATGTCGTGTGGACATTGGACACGGTTAAAATCTGAGGCAGTCCAGACTGAACACTTTTAAACCCTTTTGTCATTCTAAGAACATACAAAGACACTTATTTTTGGTGGGACATTAAAATCTGGTTTTCAGCTAAAGATGAACTAGATGTGATGTTGAAGTTACAGTAAATAATGTTGTTTTTACTCCAGCACCCGCTGTGGACCGCAGTAAAAAACCAGGAACTCTGGACAGAAGCCAACCTCCAGCTGTAGCAGGTCTGTTTGTAATAATGAATAATTATGATAAAACAACTCATAACTATAATAAATAATAATAACCGAGTCATGGTATAAATCAGATGGCCTTGATTTGACCTGGTGGCAAGGCCACCACTAAATACAATATAGGCGTTGTCTAAAGGAGAGGATTTACCAATTGTAACAGTCTTTACCAAACTTTAAACTGACTGTCTTCACAGGTGGAAGAGGAACTAGCTCACTTGATAGAGTAAGTTTGGTTTTGCCTGCCTTTATTTCACACTAATTGTTCTGAATAACAAATGTTTTCATTGAAAATCAAGATTATTCCTGTTACGAAGCAGTCGCTGACAAAAGACGTGCAGATTCAAATGCAGTTTATTCAAGTCAAGTTTATACCAGCAATGGTCAGAAACAGGAGCAAAACGCCGGTGAGAGGTCAGGCTAGGCGGCATCAAATCAAAATGAGGAACAAGGCAAGAATCTTAAAACACAGGAACAAGGAAAAAATGCTTGGTAATGTTCGTGATAGAAACAAGGCTCTGCGGTGTGAGTGAAAGTGAGGTGTCTTTCTAGACCATTTCAATGTGGTCATGTCATTGGCCCAACATTTCCTGCTTGTTGCTTGTTGTGCTTGTAGATTATTTCATAACTGTAACAAGAGCCAATTGATAATGATAACTTTACATATAACTCCAGCCATATGATTATTTATCAATATGTGGAGATTTTTGGATTCTCTAAAGCTATGGAAATTAAAAATGTAAAACAGGAAACACGTTAGGACCATTGTTATTGTTTACATCTCTCAAAATGGTCTATAGTCCTAGAAATCAGTGACAATGAGCAGCAGCTATGAGACTGTCCGGATTATTGTCAGCTGTTGTAGGGGTTGATGAGTGCAAAGAGTTCTGGTAGTTGTAGTTCATTGAGAATACCGGAAGTAACCTCCAGCGGAGAAAAACACCACTGGTGATCACAACAATTTCACCAAATACTGATTACATAACTCTTCTGAAGTTTAAACAGTGATATTGTGTTGTCTAAAATAAGGCTTTAAATGACATTTTTATTTTATATTTAAAGAAATATTATCTGAAGTTTACGGAAGTGGAGTTAAGAAAGTAATATTTGGTGGAATAGTTTTGCAAACACAACAAATAAAAACGTTTGTTATTTACATTGTCAACTTATGAAGAAAAAAGATCTATGAGACCATTATAGAATAAAACAAATATTAACATGTTTTTCAAAATCGTACCCTATAAAATCCAATAAATGAAATACTAATGAATCCAGTATTAAATACTAATTATGATGATAATAAACTTCTACTGATTGTTATTTAACTCATGCTGCTCTGTAGTTGGAATATAAATGTAGTCTTTCAAACTTAATAATTGTGGTAGCCAGTTCAGTTCTGTTTCTCTAATATTCTTGTTGTCTTTTCCTGCAGGCTGTCAATCCGCCAAGAAGGTAAATGTTATAACTTTTGTATATTAATAATACAATATTATTATTCTTAATGTTCAGAATAAACAAAAAAAGGTCAGTTTAAGGCAATCAGTTACACTGATGAAGGCAAGTGTTTGCCGAAACGCGCAATTTTAAGGAATAGCCATGTCAATAAAGGCTTTTTAATCATTTTTCCACATTTTTCGAGTGTCTTGGACTGACTTTAGCTGTTTATTCTGATGGATCTCTTACTCAAAGAGCACCGACACATTATTTAAGCAATGCTGTAACACTTTTTGTTTGATTTTGGATCCTAATGTTCAGCTTTGGTATGACAGTATTTAGTATTATAAATGTTTAATAAAAAAGCTCAGATTTATCTGCCACTAATTAGTATCAAGCAAAAAAACAATATGTGGTTTTGGTTGTGTAAAACCAAACGGTTGAATATTTCAAAAGAAAAAAGTGTATCAAGTTTGTATTTTTATTGAATTTGGTCTGGTGTACACAGCTCAGGATCCATAAGGTGAAACTTCTACTAAACTTTTAACACAATTTATCTGATTACCACGGTTTGTGGTGAGTAAATGTTAGCATGCAATGATTTTTTTCATTGTTAATATGAATTAATAACATTAAAGACTTAAGAATGTTAATTTGAGTATTTTCTATTTTTGAATAATCTTAATTACGTTTTTATTTGCATGCATTTTAATATTGTATAAGTAATTATAATTATTTTAAGAAGGTATAAAATGCAGAGCCACTATCTATCACTATCTGCAGACATTTTTCTGCTTAGAATTTTTTTTTTTTTAAAGTTTGCGGATTGTAGAAGGATTGTGAGAATAAGAGCTTAAAACTTTGCAAAAAACAAATACATTTAAGATGTAATTCTTAACATTTATTTAAGGTTTACAGCACAAATCCAGTTAGAAAGAAATTATGTCATCTAAACATTAAATAATGGACTTAAAAATCTTTAGTATTTAGGTTTTCGTAATCAGTTAAGAGGTTTCATATTGGTTGTATTGTCTATATCTTTATAGAATGATCACACTCAGAAAATACATCTACTGTATTTTCATGGAATATGCCATTTGTAGTAGCTTAAAAATGATTGAGTTTAATGTTTTGTATGTTTTTATCTTATAGCGTTAACGCTGCTCCTTTCAGAGGACCTGCAGTGGAGGCACCAGGAGACCCGATGAGGATCCCCAAACCCTCCCTGCCTCCATTAGGGGTACGCAGAAGTGCCTCCTCCGTTACACCCGGCTACTCTCAAAACAGGTTTGAGTCATTTCAAAATATATGTGTATAAATTAGTCTTTTCACAGACCTGCCCCTTAACCTTTATGTCACTTTTCAAACAGACATCTGGACCAGAGACACGAGGTAATCACATTTACTGCACATACACTGTATAAAAATAAAAATCAAGCTTCTTTAATGGCATCGCTGGTTCCATGAAGAACTTTTAACGTCCATAGAACAGTGGATATTTTCCACAAAAGGCTCTTTGCAAATGAAAAATGTTCATAAAATTTGAATGTTTTTCATACAAAATGTGAACTGGGGCCGGTTGCACCAGCAGTGTACAAGTCAAAACTTACCTTAGTTTCAATATAAAGGGGCAGGAAACTACAACTTATGAACCACATAGTTTGTGTTGCACCACTGAATTTAGTTTCATACATTCCAATAAAATACTTATAGCAGCTTTTAGCCGTGAATAATGAAAACATTGATGAGCTTAGATTAATAACGAGAAACTGCAATATCTCACTTACTTCATCTCCCTCTGCTCACAGCCTTTTGCTTTTTTTATGTCCTGACAACTCTCGTTTTCTTTTTTTGTTGTAGTTTGTGACACTGTTTTGTTTTCATCCATCAATGAAAATTATTTTAAATGTTTCTTTTGTCTTCCATGTGTAGACTATTCAGTTAATTTCAAGTTTTTAGTTTTGATTTTGATAACTTCGTGTTCAGTTCATGTGCATTTCGGTGCATTATTTTCCCATTTAATAATTTAAAGGCTTCTGATTGGGTATTACAGTAAATAAAATTATGGAGAGCTTACAACCTACCAACTACGTCCTGCCTTAAGAACATGTGGTGCAAACAAAGTACAAATTTAGTAACAAACTAGCTAGTTACTAAGCCTCTAGTGCGGATTTTACATAGCAGGCACAGGATGTCAACATAACGTCAGATTGACGTTGTACCCCAACGTCGTCGTGGTACATTGTATTATGTTTGGAAATGAAAATCCAACGTCAGACAGACGTCACATTTTGGTTACTTTCCAACGCAACCTCATTCTTTCATTCATATTCTTTTCGGCTTAGTCCCTTTATTAATCCAGGGTCACCACAGCGGAATGAACCGCCAACTTATCCAGCATTTGTTTTATGCAGCTGATGCCCTTCCAGCTGCAACCCATCTCTGGGAAACATCCATACACACTCATTCACACTCATAAACTACAGACAATTTTGCCTACCCAATTCACCTATACCACGTCTTTGGACTTGTGAGGGAAACCGGAGCACCCGAAGGAAACCCACGCAACCACGGGGAGAAGACGCAAACTCCACACAGAAATGCCAACTGACTCAGCCGAGGCTCGAACCAGCGACCTTCTTGATGTGAGGCGAACGTGCTACTCACTACGCCACTGTGGCGCCCAAACGCAACCTAAAAACAACAAAATATTAACGTCTAATGATGTTGCAGCTTGAAGTTGGGGGAATGTTAGCACTATCACGCCTATTAGACATTAGATTTTGGTTGCCATACCCAATGAAAAAATGTCAGTATTTGACGTCAAAATGACTTTGGTTTGAGATGTTGGCTTGACATTGGAGTTTGGTCACTTTTCAACACAACCTAAAATCAACCAAATGTTAACGTCACTCCATTGGACATCAAAATAACATTGTCCTTTGTCCCTAACATTGACGCTGCCGATCTAAATCTAACCAAATATCAGTGTCTTTTTACGTTGTGTGTCTGCTGGGTACATTCTGGTTTAAGCAAGAACTTGCGAACAGCTGGTGCAACCCCATAGGTTCTTATGGGAAGCAAAAGTGGTTCTTCAATGGCACTGATACAAAAATACAATTTTAGAAGCATATTGATTTAAGATTGTTGACATATATATATATAGCACTTCATTCACTTCATTCTACCGTTGTGTTTTTTTCTTTTTTTCCAGTTCCATGATGACAGTAAGTAACCGAATCATATGTTGTATTTGCATATTTTGATGAGAGAGTTAGCTATGTTATCACAAACTAATGAGAAAGTGTTTCAATGCTCCCTGATTGTTCCAGCTGCCAGGCAAACTTCCAACACATTTCCACTGCACGCCAGGAATCCGTCACCGAGACCGCCAGGAACACACGGACAGTCTTTTCAAACTGACAGGCATGTGTCAAATGCAGAATTAACGATTATAACATTAGTCAAGTTGCAGGTCCATTGTATTTGACTGTTCTCTGTTATATTTTACGCAGCGTTAATCCCAGTCGATCACTACCGGCTAAAATGCAGGAGGGTAAGCACACATTACACTAGTGTAATGGAATCTATATTCAGTCAAAACACCTATTAAATATTTGATGTTGTTGGATTGAAGCAATGACTGATCACCGGAGAAGTGCAAGAGCTCCGCCACCACAAACAGACATGGGCGGCAGACAGGTACAGTAGAAATGCTTACAGCAAATGTTCACCCAAAAATGATAATTTGCTATTCATTTACTACTCCACAGACTATCCAACATATCAGTGACACTGTTGTTCAGTGGAAACATTTTTAGATGAAACTGGGGTCCTTGGTGATTTCATAAAATTAGGACACTAAGCAGAGTTAAAAACACAATATGTACGATTTGATTCATTAAAATGTCCACTAACTACTAGAACACTATATTTTGGTGACCTTTGTACTTGTATTATAAAATATTTTTGAGTAATGTTCCCCAGCTGGGTCAGTTGACATTTCTGTGTGGAGTTTGCATGTTCTCCCCGTGTTTGTGTGGGTTTCCCCCACAGTCCAAAGATATGCGGTACAGATGAATTGAATAAGTTAAATTGGCCATAGTGTATGTGAGTGTGTGCATGAGTGTATTTGTGTTCTCCAGTGATTGATTGCAGCTGGAAGGGCATTCGCTGCATAAAACATGTGCTGGATAAGTTGGCGGTTCATTCCGCTGTGGTCACCACAAATTAATAAAGGGACTAAGCTGAAAAGAAAATGAATGAATGAATAAACTAGTGAGACAGATAGCATCCTGTGTGTTTAGGCTGATTTCCAGTGTTGGGGAAAGTTACTTTAGAAAGTAATGCATTACAATATTGATTTACTCCCCAAAAAGTAACTAGTTGCGTTACTTTTTATGGCAAGCAATGCGATACATTACTTTTGCATTACTTATTCTCACCTAACTGAGGCTTAATCTCTTTCAGACCTTGCAGGTTTTTTAAAATTTAAATAGAGGAGCTCTGCAATTAACAACCCACTGTATAACCTGTGTTTACCGTAAAAAAAACACACATAAAAAATGAATGTAGGATAATGTTATCTTCGGGGGAACTTTCTGACCCTAGAGTTCTACATCTTTTTTTATATTTATTTTGTGTTGTCACTTGTCACTTTATGTACACTGGAAGCTTCTGTGGCCAAAGCTAATTCCTTGTGTGTGAAGCACACTTGGCAATAAAACTGATTCTGATTCTGATACATGCCGTATATACAGAATAATGGAAGTTTAAAGCGATGCGTTTGCTACTTTTGTACTTTTTGTCTTATTAAAAAGTAAAATCACTGTCCATTCATGATCCTCTTTTCTTTTTCTTCCATGTGTTCAAAATAATGAGAATTGTCAGAAATTGTCCATCGCTCTGCTATCTTCATTTCTGCCTGTTCCTGCCTTCTCTCATTGAGTGCAGGATTTAACAAGACTGTGTTCTTGGGTGTTTTCCTGTACTGGGTTGTGGCTGGAAGGGCATCAGCTGCGTAAAACGTATGCTGGAATATTTGGCAGTTCATTCTGCTGTGGTGACCCCTGATAAATAAGGGACTGAGCTGAAGGAAAATGAATAAATGAATGAATGAATTTGGACATTCCCTTATGTGCACCTGCACCATGCACTATAAACCATGTGCTTAGATCTTTAATATAGAGCTCAGTGTCTGCATCATCATGCCATCTCGACTACGCCTCTGTTTGTTGTGAACACATGCAAAAATTACATACTTCGCCTTTAAAAATATTTATAGATATACAGGCAAAACATAATTAATACCCGTATCTCCTGACAATACACTGTGGTCTAATAAAGAAACTGAATATTATTTACAACATGATTACCATTAATCCTTCTAGCAAACAGTCAAGAGAGATTTGACAAAGAGGGAGGCTCTTTTTTGCTGCTTATTTAAACTACTTATTTATAATGAGCTGAATCAACACAATTCTTGAGGATTTTATATTCAATCAACTTAAATTTGTAAAAAAAAAAAAACAATTACATTAGCTTAATATATTTGTGTTGGGACAACATGACAGAATTGTGTTGAACCCTGCATTGTTTACAGTGTGTTGTTCATAAAAACGGTATTTATCATGGATGCTTCAAACTTGTATTTAAACGGCATCTCATGTGTGAGTTTGGTTTCACACATGAGTTATTTTGCAACAGGAAGTTCATAGTCCAGAATATCGGTATTGCTCATTACTCATAGGTATTCATTTTGTTTAACACTCAAAGTGAAGGTAGCCATTGACTTGACTTTAATCTCTGCGGGTTTTACCTAAAAATCTTTTAAATGTTTTAAAAACGCATGCATTTTGGATGATGGTTAGGACATTCTTACATACTTTCTGTAACTTAGGCCTGTCAATTAGCCAACAGGTGGCGCCCTTGTATTCCTTTAACCTCTTAAGGCCCAAGGTGTTTTTTTACATGCATTTTTTATTTTCTTTGCTATTTGGGCATATTGGAACTTAATTAAAATAAAACCTAAGTATCACCTTTTGATATAATGTACTTTTAGAGAAAGTATATCCATATATGTGGACTCGTGGTCTGAATTTACATAAAACACTTTTTCCTGACTTTTTAAATGCTTATTTAACATAGATTTTTTTTTAACTTACTTTGACTATCAGGGAGTAAAAACAACATTTTTCCCCCCTTTTTGGACAGTTAAAAATAGTGTTTTTGAGACATTTCATATGCTGCAAAACAGTTGCAGGATGACACTGTATGTCTTTAGAAAATATAAAACATTCCAAGTGTTTTAAACAGCCACTTAAGAGCTAAAATGGGCTGACCACGTATGTGGACACTCAAGCCCTAGGAGGTTAAGGAATTAGTAGAGCCTACTTTTTTGGTACACAGAAATACATTTGGTTTCAAAGAAATAAAAAGCTGGAGCCACGGTGGCGTAGTGAGTAGCACGTTCGCCTCACAGCAAGAAGGCTGGGTCAGTTTGCATTTCTGTGTGGAGTTTGTATGTTCTCCCCGTGGTTGTGTGGGTTTCCTCTGGGTGAATTGGGTAGGCTAAATTGTCCGTAGTGTATGAATGTGAATGAGTGTGTATGGATGTTTCCCAGAGATGGGTTGCAGCTGGAAGGGCATCCGCTGCGTAAAAAACAATTGGTGGATAAGTTGGAGGTTCATTCCACTGTGGCGACCCCAGATTAATAAAGGGACTATGCCAAAAAGAAAATGAATGAATGAATGAAATAAAAAGCTGAAATGGAATTTTATTGATAAACATCCTCAAAAAATCTTTGTTTTTGATGGATTGACCTGAAACTGCCATCAAATATGCACCCTTCACTTGTTCCAAATGCCCAGTTTGACTTTCTGTTAAACACAAAAGAAGGTATTTTGAAAAAAGCTGGTACCTGTCACCATTGTCTTCTTTTGTGTTTAACTGAAGAAAGGAAATTTTCATTTTTGGGTGAACTATTCCTTTAAAAAGTGTTTTTACAGTTTTTAGCTGAACCGCACTTAGTTAGGTTACTGTTAACCTAATATTTCTTTATTCCTTTATTTACAGGACATGGATCCAGCTTGGTATTTGGGTCAGATCACCCGCGGTGAGGCAGAAAGCTGCCTGAGAAGAGTTAATAGGGTGTGTTGAAAGCAGCATTCCTACTTTCTCCATAGAAAGTTAATAAAGAAAACAAATGTCATTATTGATCTCCTCATAAATGTCCAATGTGTTCTCCATTAGGACGGGACGTTCCTTGTGCGAGACAGCTCAAATCGGTCCTCTAACCAGCCGTACACACTGGTGGTCCTCTACCAGGACAAAGTTTATAACATTCAGATCCGCAGAAACCAAGATCGCTTCATGCTAGGCACCGGAATGAAAGCCTCTGAGGTACTGAAACTATTGCTTTACGTCTGCCATCAATGTTTTGTGCACAGTAAAGTCAGTAACACTGTTTCATGTTTCCAGCAGAGTTTTGAACGGGTCAGTGACATTGTCAACCAGCATAAACACGCGCCTCTCCTTCTCATTGATGCTAAGAACCGAGAATCAGGTCAACAGAAGCAGTGTGCTCTCATTTATCCAGCTGGATATTAAACATTATCGGTAACTAGTTCTGGTTTTCATTTAATTTTTTATTCTGCTCAAATCCACACATTTAAAACTATGCAAATATCTCAGGTGTCTGTAAAATATAGGTCTGTACAACATTGTAAAGTTTTTGTTTTCTTCTAAATGCATAGCTGCACAGTGTTCATAAACAAAATGATAAATCGGTACTTTATCAATATTTGACCATTTGTTACTTCTCAAACTAATAAGTGTGGTCTCTTCTTTATTGGATTGTTCAACGATTTACTATTAAAAGTGTTCTATTAGATTCCTGTTCTGTCGTTTATTTCTGTCAAATTCTGTTTGTGCGCCAGCAATAATTAAGGCCTGACTTTCTAAAGGGAAAACGCAGGTGAACGCTCTCACGATTATCAAACTGTCTCTATGTTTACAACACATCAGTTCATACAAGGGGATTGAGTTACAGGAGTATGGCGTACAATGTCAAAACAGGTGTCAGTAATAATCCCGACAGTATGATGCTCTGAAATTTGACAGATTTATGGCTGCTTTTGTTTGTTATATCCCAGCTCCGGATAATCTATTACACCTTAGTTTAGTCGTACAGTAACCTAATCCTACATCTAATCCTAAAATTGCTGGGTTGTAACTTACTCAACCCTGGGTCAAATATGAAGAAACCCTAAATTTGGTTTAATTGGTAAATTTTAATTAAATTCCATGAAGAAAAAAAATTACCCAACAGTCACGGCCATTTTTCACAATCATTTCCTATTTCAGCTGTTTAACTATAATCTAACACAAACTGAAAGTAATAAAAAAAACTTATATTTTATTTCAGTTTTTAATTATGGTTTATAAAATTAACATATTCATTTGTTCATTTTCCTTCATCTTAGTCTCTATTTCAGAGGTCTCCACAGCGGAATGAACCACCAACTATTCCAGCATATGTTTTACACAGCGGATCCAACTCTATCCAACCGCAACCCAGTATTGGGAAAATTTATTAATTTCATAATTATTAACTAAGAAATGCAGGGGTTTTTCAATCCAAATTGGGTAAAATATGAACAAACACAAACGCTGAGTTGAATTTGGCCGTATACATTTAATCTATACATTTAATTGTGCCTATACATTTAATTTTAAAATAATCCCAGCGTTGTTTTGTCCATATTTTACCCATAATTGGCTTGAAATAACCCAACATTAAAGTGTAGATAGGTTAAAACAGATTAAACATGTTAAACTTGGTATTAAAACACAAAATGCATAAGCGTGAATGGCAATACTGCTGATGACACATCGTTATATTACCATATTTGGTCCCACTTTATATTAAGTGGGCTTAACTACTATGTACTTACACTGTAATTAATAATTAGTTACATTGTACTTATTGCGTAAATACATGTTTATACATTGGACTAATGCTTGATTAAATACCTGCATGTAATTACATCTGTAATTAATTTCTGTAATTACATCTTTAATTACACTGTTGGCCATCCCTTACACCTTAACCCACTTTTAAACCTACCCATACCACCAAACCTGTCTCTAACTGTACCCATATTCCACCTCAAGAGCACCAGAAGTGTTCTGCAATACATCATGAAGACAGTAAGTACATTGTAATTATATTTATATGTAAGTACGTAGTAGTTCAGGCCACTTAATATAAAGTGGGACCCTGTATTTTAAATAAAATAATGGCAGAGGAGAATGAATTGATTTTATAGGGTTTAAATAGGCTACATCAATAGATTACTGAATTTACGCATTGTTTAGATACATAGCAAGACTTGCCAAGATTGCCAAGCCAAATCAGGAAACCAAAAGAAGTAAAGAAAAAAAAAGGAAAGAGCGTGACAGGGAAAGACAGCTCACCCAATTGGTTTGTTTTTTTAAAGGTGATTTATTGTACCATGATATGATTATGATTTATATGACATTAAGAAAGTATCTCTTTGGTGTCTATGTATGAGAGACTGGTGTTAAAAGCACCCATGGTTTCATGTAGTCCTGTTAAAACATGTAGCTATATGTGCATCTATTAACATCTACAAAAAGAAAAAATAACAAATATAAATGGCTTGACTTACTGTTTACTGTTACTGTTTGTATTACAAAACATAGCCTATTGTATTATTTTTTTATATTTAATAAAATGTTTAAATTTAGTTCTTTATTGTCTCTGCTTGGTTACATAATTGTTGCTAGATGTGGCAAGAAGATAAAGCAATTGGGGTATGAGGTTTTGGGGTTTGAAGTACTAAAAATCTGGGGTTTAGAAACCCCTGCTATTTGTACACGGCAATACTGCAGTGCTAATGCACCAATTGTTCGTTCACAGAAATATTCGTTCCTGGTCGTCCTTTGGAAGACTGTTATGCCAAATATGACGATTTATGACTGCTTGTTAGTCATAGCCAAGGGGTTTATCAGTTAGAAGCAGGCTACATTGTAAAGCTAATCTGTGGTCATCATAATTTATAATCTCGTAAAACTCACAATAGCCTGTTTGAGCCATTTGTCTTTTCCCGCCTCTTTTTAATGCTACTGTTTAGATTGTATTACATTGAATAATAATAATAATAATAATAATAATAATAATAATATAATCATAAGAGACCTGATTGATAATATAGATTACTGATAAAGCAAGGTTGGATTTGGTAAACGCTCGTGAACAATTATTAATTGCCAAGAGAACCATGACCAACAAGAAGAGTCTGAAGAATGTAACAGCCTAATATATATTTAAGATGGCAACTTTTCGTCCTCTCGAGAAAATCGAATGCGCGTATTTCTTTGGGAACCTCTGGATTAAATGTGAATGCATCTTACTTAGAGATGGTTTTTAATCATCTGGCACGATGGTTAAACGTCAGACTTTCACTTAATCGCGCGCGATCAGATACCGCCTGCAGGCTGATTTCGAGACAGCAGGACAACCTCTCGGCGCGTGGAGGTCTGGGTGGTGCGCGCGCGCTGTTTTACAATGTAAATTGCGACTGAGATACGAGCGACTCAAATTGAATTCGCGTTATCTCAGTGAAAGGGCCGAGAAGAGGGTCAATGGGCCACACGTTTCACCCCCCCAACAGCTTCGAGTGATGTTAAAATGTAAACAAATTAAGCTAAGCCAAAGGCATGATGCTTTTAATATGACGTACAGCAGAAACCAGTCAGCCATCAACATAAAATGAGAGCTCAACAGTTGGTTTAATTGATTAATTTAAAATTAATTTAATTTAATAAAATAAAATAAAATAAAAACATTTTTTAAAGTGCACAGTCATTTTTTTCACCCAATTGCTTTTGCAAATTTTTTTAACTACAATGATCAAACACAGACTGAAAATAACAAAGTTCTCTTGTGTTTCAGTTTTAGTTATTGTTTATTAAATAAAGACATATTAAAATTGATTAATTTCATAATAATACATTAAAAACATGCTGGGTTATTTCTATCCAAATTGGGAAAATATAGACAAATTTAAACGTTAAGTTGAATTAAGGCCTATTAAATTAAAAAAAAAGATCCATTTTGTTAATATTTTACCCAAAATTTGCTTGAATTTGCTTAAATTTGAAGAGTTAAATACTTAATTTGTTGGCGCACTGTGCATGACTTGTTTTAGAGTCTGATTCCATTCGTTTCATTTTTCATTCTTTCATTCTACACTCTAAAAAAAAGGTGCTAAATAGCACCGAAACTGGTTCTTTGGCTCGTAATGAGGGGGGAACTTTTTTGGTGCTATACAGCACCTTAAAAAATAGGTGCTATATAGTACTTTTGTCAAATGGTGCTATATAGCACCTATATTTTAAGGTGCTCTTAATGTTACTTTTACCGCAAATAATGCCGGCATAAGAGTTATAAGAATTAGCCATAAGAACAAGTGCTTACCAGTAGTAGTGGTGCTATATAGCACTTTAAACCCCCCAAAGAACCACTGAAAAACCTTTATGGTGCTTTAAAGGTTCTTTACACAGTAAAAGTGCTATATAGCACCTCAACCGCCTTAAAAAACTACTGAAGAACCACTGAAGAACCTTTTTTTAAGAGTGTACCTCATTTCACTTGAATAGCTCAAGATTTAAGATAAACCACAGCCAACATTAAAACTGATGAGAGCAGTTCAGTAAACTTCAGACTTTTGAAACTGCTCAAATCTGCCTAATTTCAGCAGAAGGTTTTGTGGTGTTCATAACAATATTAAGGTTGGGAGTAGCAAAATAATGCGTGAGACGTAAAGTAAAGTCACTCATGAAACTTAAGACATTCCACAGCTATATCTACAAGCCCCCAAGGTGCCACACAACCCCCAAACAAATGAGGGCTGAGGTGTGACTTTGTCATCCAATCACAGTGAAGAGGGTGTTGCAAAACTTGTATAAATAGCTCAGGTGAGACAGGTGTCAGGTTGTGGTGCACCTGACCAATCCACCTGTGTTAGACAGAGGCAGAAGAGCAGGAGGAGGCATTTTCTCCTTCAACGAAGAAAAACGGGAAGAAAGCATGACGTCGTTTGTTCCACAGTCCCTTTCACCTCAGTTCCACAGCATGGGGCAGGAGCCCCAAGAGTTCAGCCTGTACGGTGACAACTTCTACAGCGCCCAACATGTGCCTAGCCCACAACAAACCCTGCCATCCGCTTACGATTTTGGAGAATACGCTGGGCAGGCTTCCAACCCTTACCTGTGGTTCAACGGGCCGGGTCTCACTGCAGCTCCTTGCCTCACCACAGGGCCTCAGCACTATGGGATGGCGAAGCAGTATGTGGGCGCAAGTGGAGGCTCAGAGGGTGCCTTCAGCTGGTTCTCTCTGCCATCCCAAGAAGATCTGATGAAACTCGTGAGGCCTCCCTACTCGTACTCTGCACTTATTGCGATGGCAATACATGGAGCTCCAAACCGCCGGCTCACCCTCAGCCAGATCTACCAGTATGTGGCTGACAACTTCCCTTTCTACAACAAGAGCAAAGCCAGCTGGCAGAACTCAATCCGGCATAATCTCTCACTCAACGACTGCTTCATGAAAGTGCCCAGAGATGACAGCGATCCAGGTTAGAACTTGTTCAAACTGTTCTTGTGTATCTGCTCGGGTTGAAGTTTAGCCTTAGTTCAATGTTTGATGACAAAATAATCAAGTTTCTTTCATTTTTGATTAGGAAAAGGCAACTATTGGACTCTTGACCCAAACTGTGAGAAGATGTTCGATAATGGAAACTTCCGGCGCAAGAGGAAGAGAAAGTCGGACTCTCTGGCTGAAGAGGAGGGAAAAGGCTACTCTGGATCAGACTCTGCTCTGTCGAGTCCTAAAAACCCCAGCGACTCCTCAGAGAGAGGAAACTCTCCAGTCACCACAGATCCAGCTCCGTGTCTCAACAGCTTCCTAAATCAAATGGGGGATGTGGCTGCAGGCTCCAGAGAGGCTCTTCTCCCTTCTCCTCTATCGGTCCCACTAAGCCAAAGGTCATCTCCGACTGGGGTCTATGGCTCTTACTCACCGAACGCAACCATGCCGCAATGGGAAACCCAAATCCCTCAATCCAGCATCTCATCCACTCCCTACAAAGGCGGCTATAGTGACTCAATGATGAACCCGTACAACAGCCAGCTCTATCCAGTGCTGGGATCCTCTGATTTGCTGTATCCACGGGAGGGATCTGAGGTGTAATGTGGGACATAGCATTGTCGGGTATGAACCAAGGCCCCAGGCACTTGAGGGACGGCCGGCCTGCATTGTGAGCCCAGTTCTCATCGCAGTGCCTGAGTAAGCAGGTCCAAGTGGACACAGAGAAGATTCCCTCCGTCAGACAATAGTGTGAATGCTCTCACGTGCTCTTCTCAGACTCGCATGCTGACATCATCTATTTCATGTTGCGCTCAGAGATGGCAGCAATCACCCCAGGCTACTGCTCCCAGTCATGATTTAGTTTATCTGTGTTGTGGTTTTTGTTTTGTTATTGCAATACAAATTGAAGCCTGGAACATTTAAAATGCACTGACGTTTGAGATAAATATGATGATTTTGTTCATTGTTCACTATTTTGTATTTGTATTGTGATTGTAATATATACATAAATATATATATAATGTGTTTGGCAAAATAAACATGGTTATTTGTGACCATCCTTGTTGTAATATTTAAGGTCTATGTTAGAATAGTTTACCCAAAGTTTTGTTATTAATACTAAAACCTAAATTGTTACATAAACTATTATATTAAACTATTATTAAACTTATATACACTTAAACTTATACAGTTGAAGTCAGAATTATTAGCCCCCCTTTGAATTTTTCTTTTAAATATTTCCCAAATGATGTTCAACAGTGCAAGGAAATTTTCACAGTATGTCGGAAATATTTTTTTTAAATATTTTATTTATATAAATATTATTTATTTATATTAATAATTGTTTAAGTTATTATAAAAAAATTATAAGCCCCTTTAAGTTATATATTTTTTCAATAGTTTACAGAACAAACCATTGTTATACAATAACTTGCCTAATTACCCTAACCTGCATAGTTAACCTAATTAACCTATAAGCCTTTAAATGTCAATTTAAGCTGTATAGAAGTGTCTTGAAAAATATCTTGTAAAATATTATTTACTGTCATCATGGCAGATAAAATAAATCAGTGATTATGAGTTATTAAAACTATTATGTTTAGAAATGTGTTGAAAAAATCTTTTCTCTGTTAAACAGAAATTGGGGGAAAAAATATTTAAAGCAACTTAAATAAGTTATATTAATAATAGGTTAAAATTAAATAAAATTACTAAATAAAACTACAAAAGAAACATATTTTACGACGTTAAATAAAAAGAAAACTAATCTTAATCTTCTAATTATCTTATTCCAAAGCAGTGACTTCTGAAAAAATCATCATAATTTGTTTGTTTGTTTGTTTTGTTCAAGACATACATGAAAAAAAAGTAATAGTCTAACAACAAAACATATTTTTTCCCCTCCATACAATAAAAGTCATTTTCTAGTGCTGTTATTTCGGATCCCTGACTCATGGTCAAAAGACTGTTTGAATAAATATCTACTTCTTCAAAGAACAGAGTAAAGTTTTGCAGACATGAATAATATTTTAGTATAGTGTAGCCTACGTAATAAAACCAATACTGAAACCGTATTTCTAATTAAACAATTAAAGAAATAAACAAATATTTTTTTAATACAAGCTAGATTAAAACTATAATCCAAAAAACAAAAAAGCCTGAATGATTTTGCATAAATATGGCATTTAAAAAAAATCACCCGTATGTCAGTGGGATTTATCAGTCAGAGCTTATCAAGATGTAGCCGTCAACGCTTGAGTTTCAGTCTGATACTGTCTGCGATCTGCAGTGAATCAGAGACTCTTCGCCTCCTCCCGCGCTCGACGAAAACCGTTAAACAACACGGCAGCGAGAAATTAAAAATGTATTTAAAAATAGCGCCATTTATCAGCCCACTTTAGGCCACTCAATATGAGAAAACACTGGGAAGCGGAAGGTAAATATAGAGAAGACTGCAGTCTGTCATTACACCCACTGACCCACAGCATCAGAGATGAGAGGGGAACACATCAGCTAAAAAAAACAACAACCGTTAAACAACAATCCCTAATCACGAGGAAAAGACTGGTTTGACAGCCAGAGGGACAAAAAAGATAGATGAAACAAAAACTTGTTCCTCAGGGTCTCGGAAGTCTTTGGTTGCTAACAGCTCCTGCTCAGATGAAAGACAATATTCCAGAATAAAATGGTAGGGAATCAGACGAGCCGTTGTCAAACTTAAACATACACTCTAAAAAAAAGGTGCTAAATAGCACCAAAACTGGTTCTTTGGTCGTAACGAGGGGGG
>CAIGQQ010008883.1:5646253-5663164 GCA_903798035.1 Danio albolineatus
TATATATGACTTTCTCCTTGGAAAGCTGTGGTCAGTTGCACAATTATTGAAGGAAGGAAGTGTGAAACTGTCATCGTTTTTCAGGCAGACGATTGTGTAAAGCAGAGCATTGAACATCAGTCCGAGATAACATTAGATATAAACAAACCTCTCTCTGTGCCACATGTCCTGCCCCGGCATGCCTCATTTTCGTTGATCGCTTGTCGGACCCCTATATCCCAGCTCTCTACCCCTATAGATCAGCACCAGTCCCACGGGTTTCCTTCAGGACGCCTGAGAGAAGCCAGATACAAAAACAACACCAACTCTCACACTTTCAGACACTTTTTGGCGACAGTCGGAGTGAATTCTGGCTTGTCATCGTCTGGCCAGAGGATTAGCTGTAACGTTTGTCAACAGATTTGTCTCGGCATTAATAAATATTGGCACCAAAACACCATAATCGCAATGAATTATGCAAAAATCAAACCACAACGATGTTTTTATCATATCTGTAAGGTCTGATGAGCTAACTTTAAGAACACTCTAAAAAAACATAGTGCTTATGAAAGCTTCTTTGCACATAGTAACTGTTAAACTTAAAACCAAATTGTTCCAAAGATATATTGAACTTTCGAAATGTAACTTGTTTCCTATACCAGTCATGTTTTCTCCTGTTTGGGAATAAAACTTGGGGTTATGCATAAACAATCACAAAAATATGTAATCCCATGACGTTACTTTTTCTTTTTAACACGGTTAATGTATCACATATACTGTCATTTATTTTGCTACTTTTGTCTTTCATAAACCTACAGTATGTGTTTTTACCTAAACAAATGGAACAGACACACTGTAACTTCAGACTCAGTTGTGTATTTCAGATGCTGTCACATCTTCAACCTCGTCACCTGCAGAGTGCAAAATATAATCATATTGATGGACATACTGTAAACGCATCCTGGAGAATTGTGAAGACATTTTACAGAAAAGAATTGTTTTTCCCCCACTTATTTTCCTTATTTTAAGTTGTTCCCTTATTTATTTTCCCTTATTTTTCCTTATTATAATATTTCTTTTTCACTTATTTTCTGTGTATTAATGTTCAATGTCAATTTTCACTTTTTATTAATGTATTTAGCTAATAATTGTTGAGTGAGCACATTTGTTGACTACAAGTTCACATCAATAACAAAATAATAAAAGTAACTAATTGGCATGAGCACAAGACAGAACAACTACATAGATAGCAAATAACATTAACAAACAATATTTTCTACAATTAATGTAAAGAACACTAGTATTAATAAAATAAATACTCTACAGTATTATTTAAATATACTTTAAGTCCTGTATAGCACAACTGTAAAAAATGCCGGTATCCTAATACACACTGATTAAGTTAACCTAATTGTTTTTATAAATTTAAGTGGACTGAATTTTAAAAATGTAAGTTGTCACCAAAAAAACTCAAGAATTGTGTTGATTCAGCTCAGTTTAAATGAGTACTTTAAACAAGAAGCAAAAATAATTTTTGGGTGCTTTATGGAACCTTATGAAAAGTGTTCTGATATTGTTATAAGCTGAAAACCCCTAATTTGGTAGTGTTTTAAAAACAATTCTTCAGAGTGTAGCTCAGCTCAACTACATTTTTCAGAGGCTTGACAGTCACTCTGCTGTTTATAAAACAATATAACTTTTCCAGTATAGCGACTTTTTCCAGCAAGTAACGGAGTAGCTCAACAACAGCTACATTTCATTTAACGGTCTGAAGAAGCACAGCATCGTCTTACAATACCATATAGTAAAATAGTTTAATACAGCCATTTATCACACATCCAGTGGCATAGCGGACGGGTGATAACCTCTGACATCCACCCATTACCCCCCAACCCACCAAACCCTACTCCACATCACCCCACGACCCCTTACCTCCCTGCAAACCCCACTCTACGCCCCACCCCAACTTTGCATGATCATAAGCCTTGCATCTCACCCACCACCACTCGCTTTAACCAAACCCACCTTAACAAATCTACCCCCCTCCCCCCTTCCCCCGCATCTCACCGCACATCCCCTCCCGGGTCTTAACTTCTTTGGGGGGCCCGCTTTAAATCCTGTGGCCTGTGTGCTATGCTCATGGTGTATATATGTTTACTAAATTAATTACATTATATTACAAAACAGGGCGCCACGGTGGCGTAGTGAGTAGCACGTCCGCCTCACAGCAAGAAGGTGCTGGTTCGAGCCCCGTCTGGGTCAGTTGGCATTTCTGTGTTGAGTTTGCATGTTCTCCCCGTGGTTGCGTGGGTTTCCTTCGGGTGCTCCGGTTTCCCGCATAGGGCCAAAGACATGTGGTAAAGGTGAATTGGGTTGGCTAAATTGTCCATAGTGTATGAATGTGAATGAGTGTGTATTGATGTTTCCCAGAGATGGGTTGCAGCTGGAAGGGCATCCGCTGCGTAAAAAAACATGCTGGATAAGTTGGCGGTTCATTCCGCTGTGGCAACCCCGGATTAATATAGGGATTAAGCTGACAAGAAAATGAATGAATGAATGAATACTACAAAACATTACAAATTAAAATAATATTATGTGAGGGCTTCGATATTATTTCTGTCACAGAGCTTTTTGCGGGGCAGTTTTTCTATGTGTGACTAAATGACTTATGTGGTTTTAAACCTTCATGGTTTTTTTCTTTCTTGTTTTGAACCCAAAAGAAGATATTTTGAAGAATGTTGGTTGTTCTAACCCATCGATTTTCATAGGGAAAACATGACTTTGAAAGTTAATGGGTACCAGCAACCATTGTTCAAAATATCTTCTTTTACGTTCAACAGAAGAAAGAAACTCAAACAGGTTTTGAGCAACTCAAAGGGGAGTAAATTATTAAAGAAATTTTAATTTTGGCTTAACTATTCCTTTAACTGATATGTAGTGTATTGCCAACACTGATTATAATTGTCTCCCAACGAACTGCGAAATGTGACACTGGAATATGGAAGAAGCTTAAATGGGACACTCATTATATCCAATGACTCCTTTCCCGAGTTTTACAAGTCTGTGCAGGTGGACATGCAAACGTTTGTGACTCATTTCCATATTTTCCTTTCATCAAGTCACAAAGAGCACAAGAACAAGTGTCTGAGCCAGGAGGTACAGCTAAACTGGATCCCAGACAGGCATTTACATCCGTTAGCACTGATGGATTACTGGGATCTTCTGTTGAACCCTGTGGCTACAGACAAAGTGCGCGATAAATCAGAGCATCACCTTCTCTTCTGTCTGGTGCAAAACTACCATGTGCTTGACATCTGAAACTATCGCCTCAATATGGCTTTGAAAGGTCTCGGATATACTTTGAGCGATATAGAAGAAGCCTCCTTGAAGATGAGGCAATACGTGGGCTCTCTTTGCTGTGGAAATCTTCTGCAGTTAATTTTCTGTCTTTAGTTTTGTCAGGGCCTGGAGTTTAAGAATAAAATTAGAAACAATTAAGAGCTGCTTTGAAGTAGAAATTGTGAAATTCTACTAATGTGTATAAAATGTTCACTGTGAGAATATCAGGGCCTTAAAAGGAATGCTTAACATGACACCATTTTCAACTAAAAACTGAAAGGTTGCATAAATTTTGGCCATTCATTTACACAAAAAAGTGTTTAGGTGGCCGGAAAAAACATTATTAGTTAATTTCTGGTTTAGAGTTCTGGTTTAATTCTGGCTTCTTCCTTGCCTGTTGATTCTGTCCAACTCTTATTCTCCATCCCAGCTGTTTCATCCAGCTCTGATTCAATTTCGTGTCGATCTAATCAGTTCAGCACAGAAATGATTTCATTTCCCACTGTGGTACTAATAAAAGTATGCTTGGTGTCAGTTGTTGCCTTGGTAAGGTAAGTAATTGTATAGTAAACAGTGATTTGGATGATGGTTTTGGGACACCTTTTTCTGCTATTTACTCCATTTGACAACAATAAATAAATAAATGAATAGCGCTCTACCACCTAGCTCTCTATGGAAAAACTGGCAGTCAGGCAACTGAGTGGCAACGACATGTGCTCTACCAGTTTGGCACAATTACAAACTGTTTTCGCCCATGTAATTCTAGGCATGGTTAGACAACCATACTTAACCGTGCTTAGAAATACAGGGTGAAAATGGTTTGTAATCATGCAGGGCCATTCCAGGATCATGTAGAAATACAACTGGAACCATACCTAACTGATCTTAGAATGGTTCGACACGATAGTGGTAAAAACGACTTGACTCTCTAGCGCTCCTACTGGTTCTATCCAGCTCTCACTTTCCCAAGCAGGTATCACTGCAGCCTGGAGACCTCTAAATGGGATGCATTACACCACAAGTAGGCTGGGTGACCTCCAAGTGGGAGGGACTTAGACCACAAGTGGTCTGAGTTTAGGGTGGTTGTACACTGTAAAAAATTCAACTTACAAATTGTTAACTCAGTTTAAAATTGTAAGTTAGGTGGACATATTTTTGAGCTCAGAGTTGAATTTACTCACAAAAATTATTCAACTGCATTTTTGAACTGTTTGTTCAATGAAAGTAAAAAAATCAGTTGAGGAGACTTTAACTGTTGATTTCTCCATATCTTCAAACAATAAAAATTTGAGTTAACTTAAAATTTTAAAGCAACCGGCTGCAAAGATATTTTGAGTTTATCCAGTTTCAGTGTTTGAAGTTGTGCCAAATTATTCCATAAAGTATAATTGACTTAAACCAGCCTTTTCGGTCAACTTAAAAAAATTATTTGGCACAACTTCAACCACTGAAGCTTAATAAATTCAAAATTTCTTTGCAGCCGGTTGCTTTAAAATTTTAAGTTAACTCAACTTTTTACAGTGTAGGTGTGGACATTAATAAAACATAACAGGTTACTGTGAGGTTGGGTTTAGGGTTGAGGTAGATGTAAACATTCATAAAACACCATAGGTTGGACTCTATGTTCACCAGCATGGACCACTCCACACTTTAAGCTAGACTTTATTGTAGGGATGCAGGGATGAAAGGGATGGTAAGGAAACAGTGGAATGAAAGGGAACAGAAGAAAGGGGATAAACGATTAATAGGTAGGTAGGTTGATCAGGCGCCCTACGATGATGCCCAGAGACTGGGGGTACCATATCTGTAATATTTTATATTTTGGAACAGTGATTGGAACCCCCACCCCCCACCAGCCCATTCAAACCAGGAGGGAAGAGAGGGTTATAAGGATTGTTAATGGGAAACAAGGAACAAAAGAACGAGAAGAACAGTGCTAGAGTGCTGGTCTGCCTTAAGTTTTAGGAAGAAGGTGATAAGGAGGTTAAGGAGGTTAAGGAGGCAAAGCGAGGTGTGGTCCCGCTGCTAAAACTTTGTTAACAAGTTAACTCCACTCATGTTTCAGACATTAAAAAACTGAAACCTCCAAGTTTGTACAGCCTACTTGGAGCTCAAGTTCCACCCACTTGGAGCTGGCTCTGACCTCTATTTATACCTTTCTCAACTTTCCAGTGCTTCACTGGTTCCGTCCAACTCTGACTCTCATGGGCTTCTAATGTTTCCACTCAGCTCCTCATCTGCCAGTCCCTCATCTTCAGGCCCAATTCCCCTTTGGCTCCTTTATCATCATTAGTCTTTGTCATTCACCCCCCAGGTGTTATCAACCACTCCTGCACTCTGGCATCCTTCGTCCCTTGACTCCATCATGGTCCATTGTCCTGTTTGTCATCTGGGTTTCCATCCTCTTCCACCTGCTCCGACCTTCTCTCTGGCTCTTCACCATCCTGGTCTCCAAGTTCATGTCTGATTTCTTCCACTTCATCTGTTCCATGCCTCTCTTACAAAAAACTCTCTGTCCCTCCATATTGATGAAACTTGTCAGGAGAGGGCGAACTGTTACCTGTAAGCTCTGTTTTGTGTTCCGTTATTCAGTTTTACTGATTATCTCCTTGTGAATTTAGTTTTAAAAAAAATAGTTAATCTCTATCTCCATCTCTGTGCAGTCTCTTATATCCCAGCGACGTTTTGTGACAGTAATAATGGCTCAATGGTCAGCACTTTCGCTTCACAGCAAGAAGGTTGCTGGTTCAAGTCCAAGCTGGGCCAGTTGGCATTTCTGCTCGGAGTTTACATGTTCTTCCTGTGTTTTCCTCTGGGTCCTCCGGTTTTCCTCACAGTCCAAAGACATGTGCTATAAGTGCATTGGGTAAACCGAAATTGGCCATAGTGTGTGTGTGTGTGTGTGTATGTGTGTGATTGGTTGTTTCCCAATACTGGGTTACATTTCTAAGGGCATCTGCTGCATTAAAACATTTGCCAGAGTAATTGGGGTTTCATGCTGCTGTGGCAACCATAATAAATCAGGGACTAAGTTGAAGGATAGTAAGTTGAGGTAATGTATTATGCTAATCTGGATTTGCAATGAAGGTGTAGGCTACAGAAAAAGTGAAGCAGTTTTTTAAAATCATGTTTGCTTTCATTATGTCAGAGGCATTAATGTTGCTGGTTTTGCTTACATTTCCTTTCTTAGCACGATTTTTGGTGGATTTCTCTCAATCCAACCGGGCTCTTAAACACAGTAAAATCATCCCCGATCTTAAACAAGATGTAAAGGTTAATATTCAAAAGAGAAGAACTATGTTTTGCATGCCCGAGTGAAGGATTTCCATAAAAGCCATTCATCACTGACAGCAAAAGTGACAAGCGAACAGAAACAGGTGTGAAAGCAGAATGACATTAATTTGTTTTTAATTTCTCTTGGAACATGCAGTATCCCAGCCATAAGATGTTCGTCATTTGTCACTGTTCGACCCGTTAGATTTCCAGTAGGCGTGGACGGTGCACTGAAGTGTGAACTGAATGACAGACTTTGACGGGAGTTTATGAACTGCGGATCTGTCAGAAGTGGAAAAACATGCCCTCACAAGCCATATCTGGCGCCCCAAGGCTGTCCTGATGGTACACTGACACCCCAATAACCTGAAACACGCACTCGCTCTGCAAACAAAAGCTCTGGAGCACAAACAAAAATATCACTGTTATGCAAATAGAGGTCAAGCTGCTGACTGTTCTGGAGCTCTCGAGGAGCTGGTTTTCTGAAGCCTAACATGTCTTATTGCTAATAGCAGCTCTGAAGAATGCGTTTTAAAGTGATCAAACATGTGAATTCACTGCCCTCTGATCTTTCTAATACATTTTCATTGCTATTCTCATTTATGTAAATAGTTTGGTCATTAGAGCAATAACACACATCATGTTTTCTTCTCAAATACTGATTTAGACTTGACAAAATTTTGTCCCAAATATTGACTTGTCCTGAGATTAGATGTTGATGATTTAAAAATATATAATACATTTCACTTACGCATTTAAGTGCAATGTTTTTTTTTTTTTGTTAAGACAATGTTTTTTTTTATAATTCATCTACTTTCCGAGTGCAAGGGACTGCTGCTTTAAAACTGCGTCAAGCTCATGTCATGAACTGTGAAGAGGACAGTGCCATGTTTTAACTCAACAGATCATATATTTTACTAGAAAGGCCTGGAGTATGCCCTATGTCATTTTGAGGATATGCTTTTTTTAAAAAAAATTCAAGGCTGATAAATTCATTAATTCATTTTGTTTTCAGCTTAGTCCCTTTATTAATCAGGGGCGCACAGCGGAATGAACCACCAACTTATCCAGCATACGTTTTACGCAACGGATGCCCTTCCAGCCGCAACCCAACACTAAGAAACACCCATAGACTCTTGCATTCACACAAACACACTACGGCCAATTTAGCTTTGTTCAATTCACCTATACTGCATGTCTTTGGACTGTGGGGGAAACCAGAGCAGTTTGATAAATGTAAATGCTTTTGTTTTTTGGAAAAGTATGTGACTAAGTTTACATCTTCCTCATTCTCATACACTAGAAATTGACTTTTTGTATTGAATGAAATACTATAAAATAATATTACAGAAAAAAATTATTTGTAGTAGAACGTTTTTTGAACAGTGACACTACAGTAAAATATTGGTAGAATATAATTAGATTTTTGATTCTCCTGGGTGTACAATACTTGTACAGCATTTATTAATCAAAGTTTAACATTCAACAATGCATTCAATTTTATATTGTTAACTTTAGTTAATGCACTATGAGTTAGCAAAAACGAACAACTTTAGTTAACAATAACTAACAACCCCAAATCAGAAAAATTGCGATTTTCAAATTTACTTTCACTTGTATTTCATTGCAGACAATATGAACACAAAATATTTAATGTTTTGTTTGGTCAACTTAAATTCATTTGGTAATTTACATCCTTCCCTGACATTTAGACCTGCAACACATTCCAAAAACATTGGGATAGGAGCAATTTAGGGCAAGTAATCAGGTAAATTGGTTAAATAATGATGTGATTTGAAACACGTGATGTCAACAGTTTATTGTTAGCATTTGGTACAAAAGCAACATCCAAGAAAGGTCTAGTCCTTTAGGAGCAATGATGGGCCGAGTTTGCCAGTTTGTCAACAAATAAATGAGAAAATAATTGAAATGTTTAAAAATAGTGTTCCTCGAAGAAAAATAGGAAGACTAGGCATGGGACGAAAACCGTTTTCAAGGTATGTAAAAGTCAAGGTTTTCAAACCGCCAAAATTTGTTTGTTTTTTAGGTGTAAATTGTAAACATATCTGTTTTTGAAACAAATGAAGACCGCAGAAGTCAATGATTCATTGTAATTACTTAGCCTGCATGTTTACTGCCGCAAAATATTTTAAATGTTTTTCTAAATAAAATATATTGTGTTCATGGGGAAAAAGGGTTTGTTTTGTAGCCAGACATTTAAAAAGAATATATTTTAGAGCATTAAACACAATACCGTCATACCGTGAAACTGTGATATTTTTATCCGAGGTTATCATACCGTCACAATCTTATACCGGCCCATGCCTAAGGAAGACATTTGGATATTTCACCTTCAACAGTGCATAACATAATTAAAAAATTCAAGGAATCTGGAGGAATTTCAGTGCGTAGAGCACAAGGGCACAATCCTAAGCCGGACAACTGTGATCTCTGATGCCTCAGGTGGCACTGCATCAAGAATGAACCACATGGGCTCAGGACTACTTTGGCAAACCTTTGTCAAGTACCACAATACGTAGTTACACCCACAAATGCCAGTTAAAACTGTACTGTGACAAAAGGAAGCCCTATGTTAACAGTGTCCAGAAGTGCTGTCAATTTCTCTGGGCCCTGAGACATCTAGTATGGACCTTCACACAGTAGAAACGTGTACTGTGGTCAGATGAATCAGTATTTCAGGTAGTTTTAGGGAGAAATGAACGCCGTGTGGTCCAGACCAAAGAAGAAAAGCATCATCCAGACTGTTATCAGCGACAAGTCCAAAAGCCAGGGTCTGTCATGTTCAAGTGCCATTGGCAAAGGTAACTTGCACTTCTGTGATGTCACCATTAATCATGAAAAGTACATAGAGATTTTGGAGCACAATATAATGCCTTCTTTTCCAGGACGTCCATGTATACAACAAAACAATGCAAAACCACATTCTACACACATTACAAAGTCCTGACTGTGCAGGAAGAAGATACAGGTACTTGACTGGCCTGCCTGCAGTCCTGACCGCTCTCCAACAGAGAATGTGTGGTGCATTTTAAAGCACAAAATGCGATAATGAAGACCCTGCACTGTTTCTCTCTTGGCAACATTACAAAAAGGTAAATGTTTTACTGTTCCAACTTTTTTGAAATGTGTTGCAAGAACCAAAATTGGTATACATGTTTATTTTTGAAAACAAAACAAAAACAAAAACAAACAAGCAAACAATAATTTGAAAATTTATGCTTTGCCAACATAGACAACAGATCATTTAAAATGCAATAATTTGTATTAAAAAAATACTAATATTATACTGTTTCAATATAAATAAACCCAGCCTTGGTGGGTGAACAAAAACAGAAACTAATAATAACCCCAAAATATTGAAAACTACTGTGTGTGCAAAATGTACTTCAACTGAAACTGGCAAAATGTCACTTCCATCCGCTGTCACGGGGCGAGCAAATCGTATACTCTAAAATATCCAAATGTGGGTAAAATATGGTCAAACCCAAAAAAAGATTAATTAACCTTACTCATTTTGAGTATTCATAATTAACTCATTTTCAAAGGATAAGTGGTTGCACACAATTAAGATAAGCTGAATTTAAACAAACAAATTAAGCTGAGCATTACTAAAATTTAATTTCTTTGTTTAAATTCGGCCCATACAATTTCTGTTTTTTAGAGAGAAGATTTCACATTATAATAGTTTTAATAACTCATTTCTAATAACTGATTTCTTTTATCTTTGCCATGATGACAGTCAATTATAGATATTTGTCAAGACACTTCTATACAGCTTAAAGTGACTTTTAAAGTCTTAACTAGGTTAATTAGGTTAACTAGGCAGGTTAGGGTAATTAGGCAAGTTATTGTATAATGATGGTTTGTTCTGTAGACTATCGAAAGAAAAGAATGCATAAAGGGGCTAATCATTTTGACCTTAAAACGTTTTTTAAAAAATTAAAAACTGCTTTTTTCTAGCCGAAATAAAACAAATAAGACTTTCTCCAGAAGAAACAATATTATCAGACATACTGTGAAAATTTTCTTGCTCTGCTAAACATCATTGGGGAACTATTTAATAAAGAAAAAAAATCCAAGGGGGACTAATTATTCTGACTTCTACTGTAAATTATTTGCAACCACTTACCTTAAAAAAAGTCACTTTAATGAATTACTTTTTTTTAGGGTTGAGTGTTGAAATTGAGTAATGAATTGAACAAAAAATGGGTTTGGCCATATTTTACCCAAATTTGGCTTGCGATAACTCTGTATTTTTAGAATATGAAAGAGTCTATCTCTCGTTCTGGACATCTGAATCTCTGTCTCTGTTGTTGACAGCATCATTAGCATTAGCTGTCAGGAGTCAGTGGGTGCAGGCTTTACCTGCCTCACGCCCCACACTTATTGCTCAACAGAATACCATGAAATCAGTAAATCTCCTGCTACAACTGCTTTATCACCAGCACCTGTCTGAAATAGAAACTGTCCCAGAATGAGAGAGGGAGAGAGAGAGAGAGAAAGATGGGCCACACAAGAACTCAAGTTCCAGTAGTTCAGAGAGAGGCATGAGTTGATTGGTAAGAGTGATATAAGAGCTAAAGCGGTTATAGCTGGCAGGGTGAAGCGGGGTGAAGTGGGTGAGAGGTGAGGGGGTGTCGCGGGCGGCGCGTGCTGCTGGAGCAGAGGGGACGGCAGGCAGCAGGTGCATTGTTGACACCCTAAACATGTCCTAGGACAGTGCCAAGCCCTGGAAGAAAAAAAGACATTATGGCTACGATACTGAGAAAAGTAGATGAGCCGGGACCTGCATCATCCAGCATTTCCATCTCAAACAGCCAGCTTGGTACGTTGAACATGTCAACATTGAAATGATAGAACGAAAAAGAAAAAAAAATGAAAATGTGTGCAGATATGGGTGCGAGATAAAGACAAACACGAAATGATAGACAAAGGGTGTGGAGGCGCACCAACTGTAGATTGTAGATTGTTCGTGTTTTACAAGAGGGCCGATGTCAGTGTGTCTTTTTTTGTGCTTTGAAATAACTTTGCATTGGAGCAAATTAAGCTATAAACCTAAAGATAAAACACTGGACTTACAAGCACCTTTAAAGTTTTTTCCCCAATTTCTGTTTAACGGAAATAAGTTTTTTCAAGTCATTTCTAAACATTATAGTTTTAATAACTCATTTCTAATCACTGATTTCTTTTATCTGTGCCATGATGACAGAACATAATATTTTACTAGATATTTTTCAAGATAGTATTCAGCTTGAAGTGACATTTAAAGACTTAATTAGGTTAGTTAGGCAAGTTAGGGCAATTATGAAAATCAGTGTATATAAACTTTGTTCTGTAGACAATTGAAAAAATTATTGCTTAAGGGGCTAATAATATTGACTTTAAAATGATTTTTTAAATGAAAAAATGTTTATTCTAAGCAAAATAAAACAAATAACTCTTTCTCCAGAAGAAAAAATATTATAGAAAATACTGTGAAAATTTCCTTGCTCTGTAAAACATCATTTGGGAAATATTGGAAAAAGAAAACAGAAATTCACAGAAGGGTCAATCATTCTGAATAAATGTGTGTATTTTGTGTGCTTCTTTCCAGTTAGGGCTGGACGACATTAAAAAAACTAACATTGTGATTTTTTCATTCACTGCGATATATTGTGATATAAATGCAATTTCACCAGATGACTTGAATAGCTTGTGAAGAATTCCTAATTTTAGATTGATTGGGATGATTGTGTAAGGTAGTGTATCTGCATAAAATATCATTTAAAAAATGACATGCATAGTTAAATACTAGGGATGTCCAGATCTGATCACGTGATCCGAAATCGGGCCCGATCAAGCAGTTTCAGACTCCATCGCAATCTGACTTTACTATATATTTTCTTTTTATTTCACTATATCTATTCATTTTATAACACATCAATAATTGTGGCAGAGATAGACCTCTATTTTGACTTCACAGAGAAACAGCAACGTGTGCGACATGACATCACTGACATCACAGACGCTATTTCTTATATTTACTGTTGCATTAAAGTCCAAAAGTCAAGAATTTGTGTTATTTATCATTTGATTGTTTAAGCTACCTCACAGAGGGGCTCTGTTTGTTAGCAGAGTTGTTGAATGTTAAAATAAGGTGAATTGAATAAAAATAAGGAACATGCTGGATCTGTTTCTTCGCTCTTCTTTATTCTTTTTTATATGTATTATAAAAGTAACAAATCAGGTTTCAGTATCGGAAGATACTCAAAATCAAATGACTCGGGCTCGAGGACAAAAAAACCTGATTGGGACATCCCTATTAAATACAACAGACAAATAAACAATGATTGATGATTTTCTGGGCAGCCAAACAGTATTCAGAAATAGAAATGAAATAGTCACTGTATAATAATAATAGAAATAACACTATACCATTTTAATTGAGTACAAATGTACAATTAACCTATAAGCTCCAAATGTTTAATTTGTTGTTCCCAAATTTTTAAGTTTGTTTGAAACTCCTTCAGTCCGGCCTTAAAAGCACATGCAATAATAAACTTTCAGTCTAAGTTTACATTTATTTCAGGTTCACATTTATTCACGTACATCCACATTCATCTCTATCTGATTGTTTGTCACGCTGCGGTTTTTAACTATTTAGGGCCATCTTGTGTGTAAATAATTCACAGGTTAGTGTATACTCCATCAGCTGGTTTAGTTTCTGTCAGCTTTGCGTTTTTGACTGTTTGGCACCATCTTGAGTTTGAATAATGTGCAGGTTAGTGTATACTCCATCAGGTCATTTGAAATGACTCCACAGTGTTGCTAACTGTAATGTCAACTGTAATCCCTGCGATGTGACTACTGGGGACTCGCACATTGAGATATTGATGCTGAAATGATATATTGTGCAGCCCTATTTCCAGTGCAACAATAGTGTGTTGTAGTTGCAAGATCATCATCATCAGCTGACAAAATGTTCAGAGAGAATTTTAGTATGTTGTAATGTCATGGCTAGAGCATCTTTGGGTGGTCGCTACGTGGTTTAAGGTGCTGAAGCTAAAAATCATCTAAAATCTCAACAAATTGTTTGGTTTTGAAATTCAGCTTATAGGAAACCAACTAAACCCAACTAAAACTGTAAATAAATTACATTAGTAAATTGATAGGTACACTTACTGATTGATTTATTGTTCTGTTTAGTGTGTGTGTGTGTGTAAAATCATTTTAAAAACTAAGACCAACAAATACAAACTGTTTCCAGTTCTGTTGTCTTTTGTTTAGATCTGTTTTGTGCTTTTCTTTTGATTTGTTCTCTTAGAGGGTTTTTACTTAAAAATAGGTTTGTAAAAGTTTGGAAGGCGGCATGGTGGTCGCTGGTTCGACCCCCCGGCTGGGTCAGTTGACATTTCTGTGTGGAGTTTGCATGTTCTCCCAGCGTTCACGTGAGTTTCCTCCGGGTGCTCTGGTTTCCCCCACAAGTCCAGAGACATGCGCTATACTGTAGGTGAACTGGATAAGCTAAATTGTCCATAATGTATGCGTGTATGTCCTGGGTCTCCAGGTTGGGGGTTAAGTGTTGGGCTAACGACCCACCTTGTAAATGATGTTACAAAACACCAATATGGTGTGATTAACTATCAACTTCAATATAAAAGGCCCGGAGATTAAGTAAAGTTTTGGAACACGTGAAGGTGTTTTCAGTTTTGAGTGAATGATCTCTTTAAATGGGATCTCCAAATCAAAACTCCAAGCGTCTCTGTTTAGTTCTGGAAGTTAATGACTTGTAAATTGTATTATTCACCAGATTAATTTTGCAAATATGCTTCCAGATAAATACAGCACATTTGTGCCAATAGTACAAACACTGTGGGATAAGCTTTGTACTACAACATAGATAAATGTAACTAGGCATGGGACAATAACCGTTCTCAAGGTATACCGCGGGTTAGGAAAAGTCAAGGTTTTCATACCATCAAAATTTTCTGCTATACCGTTCCTAAGGTATGTGTAAGATTTTTTATTTACATTTTTTTTAGGTGTAAATTGTAAAGACATCTGTGTTTTTGAAGCAAATGAAGACAGCAGAAGTCAATGATTCACTTGAATTTTTAGCCTGACATGTTTACAGCACCAAAATACTTTAAATGTTTCTCAAAATAAAATCTGTTTTGTTTTTTAGCCAGACATTTAAAAAGAATATATTTTAGAGCAGTGATCACAATACCTTGAAACCGTGATATTTTTATCCAAGGTTATCAGACCGTCAGAATCTTACACCGGCCCATGCCTAAATGTAACATAGCGAAACACAGAGTGACATTGAAACACATGTGAGTCAAATTATCTTAATATTTGAGGGCTCATTGCTGGTGCAAAAAAGTGCATTGTGAGCATGAATTGCATTTGAGTTGCTAAATTATACCACCGGTTACACCAGTTTTGGCTGGGTCTTTTATTTTTTGGTGAGTTTTTTTTTAAATCATTGTTTTGTTTTTAAAATAAGTGCTCTTAATTAAAATTCTTGACAATATTCTGATTTCAATTAATCAATTCATCCATTTTGTCCGGCATTTGTGAAAATGACAAATATTACAAAATATTACAAAATTACAATATTTGTCTGTAGCACTGACATTGAGTTCTGACTTCAAGAGTGTTGTGTTAAAGTTTAATACTTTTTGTTCAGACAGCATAGCGATGCTTACCTGAGCACAAACCCCCTAACTAGTGTTAGTGCAATGCAGGTAAACAGCAGCACATTTCCGTAACTCCAAAAATTAATTGCTGAGTTTAATTTCCAGTTCCTTCGGTCTGTTTATCCTCCAGCACCCATATTAAGCACTGAGCACACTTTGAAGTGTGTACACTAAAACATAGCTGAACTTTAAGCCTTGTTTGGTAAACTCATGGCACTGGCTGTATCCCCATCCCCCTGAACACAGGTGACTCATGTTAGACCCTGTCAGTTGTTGGCAGTAAACAGGCAAACACGTGGCCCTGTGGACTTTTCCATGGCCTTATCACATCTGCTCTTTACGCGTTCATGCAGAGTTTCAGTGACTCTTGACTTATCATCCATTATAAGCAACTCAGCTTGTGTCAGGTTACTCAGATTCATGATAACAAGTTCATCGATTAGAATCTCCAGCATCAAAACCCCACATTATCTCCAAATCCAAACAGAATTCCTCTTCATATTTCACGACTACTGCGAAATAAGTTGTTCTTCCAGCACAAATGTTCGCCAAGTACAGTTACTCCTTTGTTCTGGTGGAATATCATGGTCCTCAAGATTCAAGAAAAACTTGTATAATCCAATATCCTTTAGCAAAACAACCTTGTGTTATCAATGTCGTCCATAGCTTTGTCATGGAAGTGGTAACTCAAGTGGAGTGTCAAGCACCAACCGTCCCGTTTTCTGGTTTTGTCCAACTGAGGGACTGAATCCCCTCTCGTGTGCTTTTATACAAGATTTGGGACTAATATGTGCCAAAATACAACAAACATCATGGGAGTACGAGCATTTCAGTATTAAATATTTAAGATGTCAACATAACACTGGGCCTTGTGAAATGAAAGAGACTGTTGATCAGTTTCAACACCTAACAAACTGTGTTGCCTCAGCAAACAAAGAGGCCCGACTGTACTTATGATCATATTATGTTTCATTTAAGAGTTTAAAATAGATATGTGAGAATGGCGTGGGGTGTTAAGCCTGTTTTATGTAATTAACTTCTTTGAGGAGTACTCTATGGAAAGGTTTGGTCGTCATAACCGCTAACGTTAGGACCGTTTCTGGAAAGACAATACCGCCATCGTGTGGAGAAATATGTTGAGTTTTTAAATTATATGAGCAAAACAATAATTATTATACGTTTTACTATGATTATTTATCGGTCATGGCGCGTAGTTTACATTTATCGAAGAAAACAATGAATATATAACCCTACCTTTTTTGGCGTTTCACTCTTTGCTTCCGCGACAAAGGTTTGTGATATTGAGGAAGTGAACTCTTGATATACAAACATTTCTGTTGAAATTCACTCAAATTGATTGTAACAACAGCTTATAAACCAAACCATCGCTAAGCACCTTTTGAACGAGAAGACAAATTAAAAGTCTCTATAAAAGGAGCAGGGCCTTTTTCTAGTAGTCTAGCATTTTTACTAGTTGTAATGTTTACAATTAAAAAAAAAACTTTATTGTTCAAATCAGATAGTCAACAAGACCTTTAATAATTTAATATTTTTTTATTAACTAAAACACTTTACTTGCATTTACTGTTATATATATATATAACAGTAAATGCAAGTA
>CAIGQQ010008883.1:5663564-5680625 GCA_903798035.1 Danio albolineatus
TAAAAATAAATAATTGTAACAAAAGTTGTAATAAGAATGCAAAACTTGGTAGAAAAGCATCAAAATGTTTATTTTGACATCTTTTGGAGCTCTGAAGTCAAAAATCAAATCAAGCAGTTATGAAACAGAGAGATAAAAACCACCAATACATAAATCAGAGATCAAGAGTGTCAAATGTTCAGTAAATCAACAGGCTGAATGTTCACAGCAGTGAAATAAACTAAAGCTTTTCTTTACACAATATCATTTTAACCTCCGTCAAACATTTGTGCTTCCTTCTTCAGATGAAGTCCACAAAGACAAAAACCAGGGTGAGTCTTGTGCTGACAGACATCACTCACAACCATCCTAATCTGATGTGACGTATTTAGTCATTGTACTTTAAAAAAAAGAAAATAAAAGAGAAGCGTGTTCAGATTGGTTTCGGCAGAGATGTGACCTCCTCCACACACTCATCGTACGCTTCTTTATATTCATCGTGGGGTTTGATCATGATGACGCACGTGGGACGCTTCGATCCGGCTGACGAGCCCAAATCCTGCACAAACACATGAATATATCTGAATATTAGCATTCACAAAGATGAATTAGTTATACTGCATACACTTCTGATGAACTTACGACTTTAGACGGCACATAAGCATAGGGCAGGCTTCTGTCTTCACACATGATCGGCAGGTGACAGTAGACGTCGATGGGAAGTGTGTCTCCAGCAAACACTACAATACTGAATGACAGAAAATAACAAACATTAGGGGTTTTCAATATTTTAGACGCTACAGACCCACATATAACTTCTAGAATAAAGATGCAATTTAGGCTACGATAAATTTATATTATAAATGTCAAAATATGTGAATCTGTGTTTTTAAAAAGTCACATTATTTTCTTTTCTTCTGGACTTTATGGTACAGCTGCGTTTGAGCATTCATTCATTTTCTTGTCGGCTTAGTCCCTTTATTAATCCAGGGTCGCCACAGCGGAATGAACTGCCAACTTATCCAGCATTTGTTTTACGCAATGTATGCCCTTCCAGCTGCAACATATCTCTGGGAAACATCCATACGTTCTCATTCACACACATACACTACAGACAATTTAGCTTACCCAATTCACCTGTGCCGCATATCTTTGCACTTGTGGGAGAAACCGGAGCACCCAGAGGAAACCCACACAACCACGGGGAGAACATGCAAACTCCACACAGAAATGCCAATTGACCCAGCCAAGGCTCGAACCAGCGACCTTCTTGCTGTGAGGCGAACGTGCTACTCACTACGCCACCGTGGCACCCGCTTTTGAGCATTTATTCACAAATTTATTTGATAACATTTCTAATTCATTTCAATCTAATTTGTAATTATTTTAATACAATCTTATTTAAAATATATTTTATTACATTTAAAGTTAAACTGGCTTCAAGTCTGGGGTTCTCTCCGTAGGCTGCCGCCCCCACGACTCGGCCCCGGAAAAGCAGAAGAAAATGAAAGAATGACTTATTAAACTACTGGAACTTATTTTAACAATAAAATGATTGTTTATTTGATTTATGAAAATATTTTTTTTATTTTGATAACACATTCAATATCTGTATATGATTTTCAGATTTCAGGCCTGCTTGGACTCAAACAATCTAGCCACAACTCATAACAACTTATTTGTCTGACTGAAGCCATATTGTGTCTGATCAGCGAATTCTCACTAATAAGTGAAAACAATTCAAAGGTTTTAACTGTTATCACATTATTTCCTTGTTAACACTATTAACTATTTTAATGCATAAAATTAAAAAAATCCTTCAAATAAAAAATACACCCAAATGTCATTTATTCATGTTCGTATTGTTAAAAATCTATCTTTAAATATACAGTATAACTGAATTAAAATTTACAAGTAGGCATGGGACAAGAACCGTTGTCAGGTTTGGAAAAGTCAAGGTTTCAAAACCACCAAAATTTTCTGCTATACCGTTGCTAAGGTATGGGTAAGATTTTTTTGTTTCAAATTTTGTTTGTTTGTTTGTTTTTAGGACAACAGTATCTCCGACAGAAAAGATATCCAAAGATACCTTTTTAAACTGTAAAGAAATCTGTATTATTGCAACTAATGAAGACAGCAGAAGTCAATTCATCACCTTAGCATTATAAGGTTCTATCTGACATTTTTGTCAAAATTGAGCTATTGACATATTCTTATTAATTGACAACTTCCTCAAATTATGGGATTTTTTTATAAGTTGTTTAAATTTTAAGACTCTATTTAAAAAAAAATGTTACACACTAACTGTTTGCTATATAGAATGCAAAAACTTTGAAGCTCAATATCTCAAAATCATTGAGAACACAAATAGAACCTTTTCCAAGGTGACAAATTATTAATTTGAATTATTTAGCCTGACATGTTTAATGGCCCAAAATACTAAAATGTTTCTCAAAATAAAATATATTATGTTCAAAAGGAAAAAGTTTTAGTTTTTTAGCCATTTAAAAATAATATATTTAGAGCAGTAAACAATACCGTCATACCGTGAAACCAAGATTTTTTTTTTTTTTTTATCCAAGGTTATCATACCGTCAGAATCTTTTAGCAGCCCATGCCTATTTACAAGTATATAAAATTTGGTGGTATTAACCAAACAATATCACATTTTTCTAATTAAATATATTCATTGATTTGCATTTAGGGCGTCACAGTGGCGCAGTGAGTAGCACGATTGCCTCACAGCAAGAAGGTCGCTGGTTCGAGCCTTGGCTGGGTCAGTTGGCCTTTCTGTGTGGAGTTTGCATGTTCTCCCCGAGTTCGTGTGGGTTTCCTCCGGGTGCTCCGGTTTCCCCCACAAGTCCAACGACATGTGGTATAGGTGAATTGGGTAAGCTAAATTGTCCGTAGAGTGTGTGTGTGAGTGAGTGAGTGAGTGAGTGAGCGAGCGAGTATGGATGTTTCAGCTGAAAAAGGAACATTTATTCACTATTAATTCTCCTTCAAGTGGTTACAAACATTTGAGTTTCTTCTGTTCCTCTGAACACACAAGAAAAATATATTTTTGCACAAATCTGAAAACCTGTAACCATTTATTGGCATCCATAGCATTTGATTTTGTTACTATGGTAGTCAATAGTTACAGGTTTTCAGCTTTCTTCAAAATATCCTCTTCTGTGTTAAACAGAAGAAAGTTTGAAACAAATAAACGGTGAGTAAATGATGACAGAATCTCTTGTATTTGGCCATACTGGTACTTTAACCAAAAAACAACTTTAACAAAACTATGTCCTCTTTTCATCATAGTTTTGTACATTTCTTCGTGTTCATTAGGGCTATATTTCTCAGCAGTATAAATCATTTATTTATTGTCTAGTGTATTATAAATTTTAAACTTATATGAATTTATTTTATGCAAGTAGTTAACATGGGTTAAACCCTGGACTGATCAACCTGTGACCAAGCTGAATGAACATGTGAAGAAAAACAAAAAGAATCTTACCCAGTCTCTCCTTTGTTGATGAACTTCTGTACTTCTTTTACTCCTCGTCGGATCTGTTTAACTTTAGCCGCTATAAAAACATAAGATAATCAATATCACCCGGAGGAACAAATGACTACAACCACGTGTCTGTAACGCAATAAACCTACACAAAGCATTATTTACTATACTTTTCATCCACACTTACATGTAATATTCTTTTCAGTTATTGGAAAAACAAGTTCTGAAACACGTGTTTACCTTTTTTGACGCATTTGTAGAGCTTTTTGCTAAGTTTTCGCGATGCTAGCGGGTTTGCGATTGGGTTAATATTAGCTATCAAATCTTGATATGATTTTTCCGTTCCTCCGGTTTCCTCTTCACCGGTTTTCTCCTTCTTTACTTTTGTCATCTTTCGTTAAAATATACAAATATAAGCTTTAGCGATTAACTTCAGGCCAAATATGTGTTGCAGGCATAGGATGCAAGGTAGAACACACGTGCGGTGACTATGAACGTATTTCCGGTGTTTTCCGAACACTCGGGTATAGATAGGATCGACATAGATGTCGCTCTCGACCACTCCAGACCGCCACATTTAAACGGTAAAAATTGGCTTACACCAACCACTTACGTATATAAATTTGTACAGAAATGGGATATTCTGACAAAAATGTGTGTATATTTTAATAGTATCTTAAACCATGGCATCATCCGCAGTGTTCTGGGGAAATCATTTTACAATCTACAGTTGTTAAAACAATTAAACAACTTTATTCTAAATGTATTATTTATAGTTGAACTTTAATCAACTTTAAGGAATGTGTATGTTACTGTATTAGATTACTTTTTATTATACACATTAGCTAAAACATTCCTGATGCTAAAACGTTAAAACCTATTGTATATCCACCTCAGTCAGAGCCTGGGTTCTTTCTCCTCGAGCAATTTGCCCATTACAACATGGCAGAAGCTAAATGAGGCATCTATGTACCTACATCTAGCATGCCCTGTGATGAGTTGTTTGAAAACACTGACCCCTAGTGCGCAGAATGAACAAACGAAAAGAAAAGACTTTTATTCAGTCAGGACATCAGCCTCACACACACACTCATTATTTACAAAGGTCGCATGAACAAAAATAACTCAGTTTAAACGAAAATGTAAATAGATTACAGTTTCAGTTCTTCTTCTAAGCTACAAACAAATGTAAACTATCAGGGCAAACTACTTTACACAGAATAAATATATAAATATTTGTATGTTCACTTTATCTCCCAAATAGCACGTAGCTCATTTCCACTTTGGATGCATACATGTATATAATGTGCATTTCTCCCGTCCAAAAGAGAAAATGCTTGTCTTTTGTTTTGGATAAAGGTGGCCTTTAACACTTTACACATTCAACCACAGCCAACAACTTTCTGGAAAGGTTGCAATAATGCTACATGCATTAACATTAGTTACCACAAACAATCATGTTTACTGCATTTACCAATATCAACTTAATGGACAATGAACTGGTTAGATATATATTAACTAATCATTACTATGAGGAATAAATGCTTAAACATGATTGTTCATTGTTAATTCATGATAGCCAATTCCATAACTGTTGTCAAACATATATTATCAAACTGTAGTGTTACTAACATTCTCACGAATCTCATATGCTGCTTTCCCCCTCCAAACTAGTATCACATACAGAATCCACTATAATAAAGGTGTAAAGTGCATTTTCCGGGTCAATTTAACACTGCAGTGCTTCAACACACAAAAAGACAACCTTTCCAAACATTAAATGGGCACTGGACATTCTGTAAATAAGGGGTTCGAAACAAAAAACTGGTGTAGAAGCTTACAACAACAACAACAAAACATTTATAAATACATATAAATAACCATTACTTCAAAGAGTAAGTCAAACATGTAGCCGTCTAGAGATGTAAGAACAATAGCATCGTACAAACTATAAGTGTAAAAAACAAAATAAACAAATGTTAGCGGGACAGGAAGAGAACCAAAGTCCTGTCACCGCTCTTGAGTCTTGACAGCGATACCCACGAGGGCATGGCGAATAGTGCGTCCATGCAGCATGTAACCGTCTTGCTTGACTACAGCGATGGTTCCAGGCTCCGCTCCCTCTGCTGGAGTATGGCAGACGATTTCGTGCTGATAGGGGTCGTATGTGGATCCCACAGGGGCCATCTTCTCCAGTCCGTGCTTGGTGAAGATGTCCTGCAGCCGCCCCTGAATGTGTGCCAGGTATTGTGTCAGCTGCTGTGCTTGGTCGCTCTCCTCAACCGTTAAGTTCTTCTCCAGAAGGTCTGCCACTTCTACCAGGTCACGGCAGAAACTCTGAATCCCTGCAGGAGGACAATTATGCTTAATGTAGGACTGAGAGATTATGGGACATTAAGATGTGTGTGCATTAAATGTATAGCGAGTTACCAAACAGTTTGGCGTCCTCGACAAATTTCTGTGTTCTTCTTCTAACATTGTCTGAGTCGGCAACGGCTCGCTTGTACCGCTCCTGTGAAAAGCACAAAGAGTCAATAATTGACTAACTAAATCAGAAACAACACTTAAATTGCAGATATAAATGGTAAAAGTCATGGCCAATATCTCCTTGCTAATTCATGGCGTTTGAAACTAGGCATGGGACGATAACCGTTTTCGAGGTATACCGTGGTATGGAAAAGTCAAGGTTTTCATACCACCAAAATTTTCTGCAATACCGTTCCTAAGGTATGAGTGATATTTATTATTTACATTTTTTTGTGTTTTTTTGGGGGGGTTTAAATTGTAAAGACATCTGTGTTTTTGAAACAAATGAAGACGAGGATTCACTTGAATTATTTAGCCTGACATGTTTACTGCTCCAAAATACTTTAAATGTTTCTCAAAATAAAATATATTGTGTTCAAACGGGGAAAAAGGTTTTGTTTTTCACCCAAAAAAAAAAAAAAAAAGCTACACTATTGTTATTAAAGGGGTGGTCCATTACGATATCATATTTTCAACTTTAGTTGGTGTGTAATGTAGCTGTGTGAACATAAACAACATCTCTGAATGTAAGACGCTCAAAGTTCAATGCAAAGGGAGACCTTGGCTGCGTCCGAAACCGCCTACTACTCAGCAGGTACTGCATTTGAATTTAAACGTACTACTCGGCCGTTAGAAAAGTACGTTCTATACAGTATGAATGTGAGAAGTATGAATGGAATTCGGACATACTACATCCGCCATTTTGTCACGGTCACGTGACCTACCTGCGTCAGTTGCGTCGCTTCACTCCCATTCATGAATTCTCTCGCGGGGCATCATGGGATAGCGCAGCGTGCATGGGATGCGCACTTCAGAATCTCGCCGGAAGTAGTAAGTCATCCGGGAACTTCTCGCATACTGATTTTCGAATTCTATGAATTCGGACATACTACTCGGCACGCATACTGATTTTAGCGTACTGTATAGTATGGAAGTATGCGGTTTCGGACGCAGCCCTTGGCTTTCACAGAGTTAGCTTAGCAAAGCCTACAGCGGAGGAAGTTTTGGGACTACAAAAATTACATCCAGGTCAATGATGTCATAAACCCTTCAAGCTACGAGCATTCACCCCATGCAGCAAAGGGACGTGGCCAGATGAGCTGTAACGTTATAGCAGAGACGCTTCTTCGTGACATGGAGCCGATCCGCAAATCACAGCACATTATGTTAAATGACCAATCAGAGCCTCTTGAGGGCAGGCCTTTGTCATTTCCATGTTAGCTGAGTAGCTGTATATTATCAAAGTAAGATATATGAATAAAATAACATGATTTTTTACAAATGAAGCATGATCACACATTGCTTTGCACCCCATAAACACAATCAAGCTTTAAAAATACACTCTGGACCACCCCTTTAAAAATACTGTGACAAGAACACTCTTTTGGACAATAATAATATATCTGTCACAATAAGTTTTAGTGGGTTTTCATGAATTTTATGGGATGTTGACATTGTTTTGAGTGCAGAAAGGTATTTTGCCACAGTATTTTTAATTTATTCATCCAAAATATTTCTAGGCTGTTGATATTCTGAATTACACAGATTGTACTTATGTAGTAGTTAATCATTTTAGGGAGAAGACTTCACTGACATCAATTACAATAGGTTTAAGTCATAAAAGTTCAAAAGTCAGTTAATAACACCCAGTGACACACAATGACAGTTTATTTAAATAGCACAATTAAAAACAACCCAAAATGATCAATGCGGTTCACAAAAATAAACAAAAAACAGGAGTAAGTCATAGACAAAATCAAGTTAAACAAACAAACATTAACTCCACGGTTTACAAAGAATTTTCCAACAAGTGCCCTATAATGGATTAAAGAGTGACAGAGTTCACTCAGCTGAAGCAAAAAAAACGAGTGTGAGCTTACGGTGAGGTCGTGAACCTGCTCCTCCAGTTTCCTGGCTCTCATCTCGAGGGTTCGGACGTGTGTGACGGCATGATTGTGGTCGTCATCTCTGTCGTCACCATGGCAGTCGTCACCAGCACTACGCTGCTCCGCCGCAGTGCTGAAGAGGCCCACGGCAGACCTGGAGCCATGAAACAAGAGAACAGCTGCTAAACACTCACACCTCACGTGTAGTACAACGTTACACAAAACCCATATATCCTACCAGAATATCTATTTTAATACAAAGACTGAGCTACTCAGATTTCTGCAGAAAAAAACTATATAGGCCAGTGGTTTTCAAACTGTGGTACGCGTACCACTAGTGGTACACTACCTTCCTTCCAGTGGTACGTGGAGGAATCACTGATTAAAGTAAAAAAAATTAACACACTTTTAACCTTTGACGCGTACAATAACACTGATGTGATCAGTTAATTGATTTTAAAAGGCTAAACCTTTTATTTAAGGGGCTGACAATAATAAATATTCCTAATTGAAGAATTAATCAGCCTTGTTTTTGAACTGTGTACTGTAGCTGCTTAATTAAGTCTACTATGCTACTGTACTTAAATACCGGTTATTATGGTGGTACTTGGAGAGACAATTTTTTTCTGAAGTGGTACTTGGTGAAAAAAGCTTGAGAACCACTGATATAGGGTATTTGACAATGAAAAAAATGACAAACTATAAACAATACTATTCATAGAAAAAAAAAAAAAAAGTAATCTGACTCCAAACTATTTGGAAATAAAAAACGGAATCTTTGACATACTTTAGTAAAAGGCAATAATATTTCAGAAAAAAAAACTAGATATTGCTATTAGTAATTTAATTAATGTCCACACAATTGTCACCTCACAGAATAGATATGCTAATTTAGAAATAAAAATTAAAATTGATAATACATTCAAAACAGATGTATGATTTTGCAATCTGGGTCAGTTTGAACGAGGGGAATTGTTATTTTAACAATCATAAACAATATTTCCTAAATATTCATGTTATTTTACCACATTGCTACAGATTGAATAATAAAATAAGAATTTATTTTAAATTTCAGGTCACTGTTGAATTAAAATGCAATAAAAAAACTCAATTCATGAAATCTAGGCTAATAGTTTTGAATAAATTATCTGCAATGTTTTCAACCAAAATCAATTTTACACGAATAATTCCAGTCTTCAAGTACTGTTAGATATGGGGAATAAAATATTAAAAATGTCCACCATATCAGCTAAATGTGCTCTACATACAACAATTTTCGAAATAACAGCATTTACAAACTATTGAAAAAGTTATTTTAGTATATTTTAAGGATCTTGAGCATTTGCAAAGTGCAATTCCCCAACAAAAATATTTTATAAAATATAATTTCTCTCTTTCAGGTCAAAAGCAAGTAAATGCATTAAAAAATAAAGAACCCCAAATCTAATTTGTCGCAGTGTTTTAGTTCAACTGTGGCTGCAATCCTGACAAATCATGAGTAGTGTTTAACTATAATAAGAGAAGAAAAATGTCAACAATCAAAATCATCACGTGTGGGATTCCACTTTGGCTAATAGAAGTAATTGTATATTAAGATTTTGCTAATAAGTATGAAATTAAACAAAAGAAATGCAGCAACCTACACTCAAAAGTCATTTAATCAATGTTTCCCAACCAAGACATTCCTACATCTTTAATGACGCCTAATGTGGATTGACTTTGATCCAAAAGTTCAGAAATGGCTGCAGATTCTTACACAATAGGAGGGTTGATAATATATGACCCGCTAACATCAGCAGGAGCTATAAAGAACATTAGGTACGCAATAAAAGCCATTCATCATCACGAGTAATTACAGGTTTAATACGAGTGACGTAAATATGTGAAAGTAAATGAGCCGTGGGATTGAGGATTACACGAGTGAAAGTAAAGGCATGAAAACACTAAACAAACACTTCTTTACAGTAAACAGAACAAAGGGAATACATTTTCCACAACACCCGACAGTGCCCTAGTAACGTTATATATAACAATAGTGTTGTTATATTTAATAACGTGTGACTCTGGAGGACAAAGCGTATATACAGATGTAACGTTGCGTGTTATACTCAAATATGCCAGATGTAAGTGCTCGCAAAATCTCGCCAAATATTGTAAAAACACTATTAAATTACAAAACGACTTGCTGTTAACACGTTTGTCATTTTAAAGACGTTTTAACTCGTATCGATTGAATATTTTAGTATTTTAAGCTGTGGTTCCCGCTAAACCGTTAACTCGCTCGTTAGCCTGTTAGCAGCGGCGCTTCCCTGCAACACTTTAATCGGTCAAAATAGTGACACTATCAACTAAAACCTAATTTTTCTTACACAACTAGCACATTTGTCTCAATGTTTTTCGATAAACGTCGTTTTACCTGGTGACCGCACTTGGTGTTAACCTGCACAGATCGATCGGACTTCTTCTCGTTGCGGACAGAAAGCGCACGGCCATTTCCTCAGTAGAGTGTCTGTGCGGGTGGTCGGAGCGCGTGACATGCTCGATGAGTCATGGTTCAGAATCATTGAATCGACTCATTGAACGACTCTAATGAATCTCGCTTTAAAGGTTGTGCAAAAATAAAACATTGCATCAGAAATTGATGTTATTGTAAAAGCATAAAATTAGACTGGTGTAGATTTTTTTTTTGCGTGGCGTATTTGGCTGATTAAATCTTGAACTCAACAACACTTAATAATAATCTTCCTCACGGGGTTGTAATCCTTTTGTACACGTGCCCCAAAGGCAAAGACCACCCACCCAGATTCACAGGCAACTCGGAGACCCCCTGACATGAGGTAGCAGGTTTGATTGACTGTATTTTATTTGGTAAACACATCGCTGTTACATTAAGCATTAAACTAAAAAGATACATAATGTGTACATTTACAATAATTTTGTACAATTAACCTGTCTTTTCGACCCCCTGTAGTAACCTCATGAATTTTTAATGGTCTGAGGACCCCAAGCTGACAGACTGGATCTGGTTTATAAATGTTTGATTATTAAGTTGATTCATGAAGCTTGTATCTACTGAAAAATAGACCGCATATCCCACAATTGTACAGTTTTTCATGTTGTAATGCTTATAACACAATTTTCACTTTTTTCCCCCGAGTTTATGTTTTGCAGTTATGAAGAAAAAATGTCAAAAAGTGATAAAGTTATAAACATATAAACATGCGATATTGACTTTTGACAGAACAGTAAGTAAATATTGCAATTAAAAGTGTGTTAAAAAGCCAGAACTGTGAGATATTTGCAATTTTAACTTATTGTTTACTTAGTATTGGATGATATAAACTTCTAATTGTTTGAAACTTATTCCACTTAGGATAGGGACTTTGTAACCTGCATTTGTGAGTTTACATCTCACAATTGTAGGGAAAGAATTGCTAGTAGAAGAGACAATTCTCCTACAAGATTTGTTTTAATAACTAGCAAAAAGGCTAGTCCGAGATTAATATAAACTCACAACTCCAAAAAAAGTACTCTTTTAACTATTTTAAAAAGTATCAGAAAGGGTCTTCTTTATATTCATGCTTGTGGACTGGCTTCCCCTCTTTCATAACTTTCAGAAAAAGAAAAAAGGTAGTAGGATTTTATGGTATTTCAAAAATGTGGTGGAGCAGCATTGTTTTGCAATATTTAGTGGTTAGTTTAGTGGTTAGACGTATACTACATTTACATAAATACTAGACTACAGAAATAAGAACAGTTTACTGCCAACCACCATTAAGGTAAAGTTGGTTTTATATTGACACATTTGGACTTTCATCTTCCATCAGAAAAGTAATCTTTCTAAATTCTAAATAGGGAAATGATACTAGCAGCCAATGACAATCAAAATATGCCATTGTTGACACTGTCGATTAAGTAGTGGCTATGTTGCTTTGCTATCATTCTTACATGTTATTTCAGACCAAATATACAAAGTAGCATAGTAAACAATGTAGGGATTGTGCCACAAGTTTTCACTGTTTAAAAATGAATGAATGTGTGATTATATAATCTACTCTACCTTAATCCAACCATCCTGTGCAAAACATTAAATGCATATTTATTGCATACATGTATATATAGAGCTCCACAAAGCCATTTTTGAAAACACGTTTATTACAAACATTCATACATTCATTCATTTTTCTAAGGCTTAGTCCCTTATTTATCAGGGGTCGCCACAGTGGAATGAACCACCAACTATTCTGGTATATTTTTCCGGCTCTTCAAGCCACAACCCAGTACTGGGAAACACCCATAAACTTACATTCACACACACACACACACACACACACACACACACACACACACACACTCTCTCTCACACACACACACACACACACACACACTCATACTCATACTTATTACTAACAATCACATGAAAATGACAAAGAACAACAACAACAAAAACACGATTATTTTCTTTAAACAGTTTTTATGTACAAAAGTTGAAATAAATAAAATCTGGTAAATTAAGTGCCCTAATGTTAAAAATGAACATCTTTAGAAAAGTAAATATTAACACTGTATGCCAGGACTGACAGAAATCAGCAGGAAAACCACATCAGTGTCCTGTGGCAGTAAAACATAAAAACTGACACTTTTTTTTTTACAGAAGTCGGGCACTCGTTTTAACTTTTATATCAAACAAATAAATGTTTATAAAACACTTTGTTTCCTGAACATTCCCTTATCATTTTCATGCATCTTTCATATAACATTCAATTTTATTTACATATACAGACCACCATCAAATAAATGCTTAATTGTCCCCTGAATTTGTCAACAGGCTGTAACCAACGCCAATGATCCTCAGACTCTGCTCATTACTTCACTTTCTTTGACTCCCATTCCTAAATATGAGAAGAAAAATGAGAAGAACGAAATAAATACATATTATTTTTGACATATCTGAAGCATCATAACACAATGTCGTAACTACATGTGATGCGACATTGTGACAAGCAATAAAAAGTAACTGTTCCATGATTTTGTCCTCTTTTAGATTCTATTTCAGCAATGTCACGGCTGAACTATACAGCATAAACTACAACAGCGTTTCCCAACCCTGTTCCTGAAGGCACACCAACAGTACACATTTTCAAAATCTCCCTGATCAAACACACCTGAATCAACTAATCAGAACACCAGAAGAGACTCAAAAACCTGAAGTTAATGGGTCAGATAAGGGAGATATCCAAAATATGTACTGTTGGTGTGCCTCCAGAAACGGGGTTGGGAACACTGAACTACAACAATCACCCTATCATACACTTAGCGAAATAAGGCGCAAGATGAGTTTGGCGCGATTTGTTGCTATTTTCAGACCAGCGCAACCCTAATTTTCACATTTTGTGCCTTGTTGTTTAAATAGCAAATCTATTTGCGCCGTGTTGTGGACTCATGGGTGTGCCGGTCTAAAAAGGAGGTGTGGTAAGGTGCATTACTGGCAAGTTGCTATTTTGAGGAACTGCAATAGGCTGAAAAAACTGAGGAACTGAAATAAACAACTAAAAGCTGGTCTAAAGTCCAGCACAAAGTGCATCAGTTATGTGCCTATACAGGTCCAAACGCTTACACGTTGCTCAATACACACAGGATGTACAGCAATACCCAAATATCTTTACATATGAAAAGAAAATTAAAGGATTCAAATGTTACAAAAATTATTATTTTCTAAATAAATACCATTATAATAATAAATAATAATATAAACCAATAATAATAAAAACCACTGCCTCAGTGCATTCTTTATGTTGGGGGGCTTTTTTCAGTTTATTCACGACAATTTGCATTAGTATAATGTTATTATTATTAGCGGTATTATTTATTATATGCATATTTATATTTGCTTTAATAAAAACAAGTTCAGATTTGTCCACCTGTCGGGTTTTGAAGCTGTATGTATCAGCATATGGGGCTTAGGACGTGTGTTTGGAAAGAACTGGGAAAGAACTGAATTTAGAAATAGTTTTGAAACAAATCTTTGTGCTTAACAAATGAAATTAAATATGTAGGCTAATGGTGGTCTTCAGTAGAGTGTATATAACACCGTTTCCTTTTCCATGAAAGTAAAGGAAGAAAAGCAGAGTAAAAGTACAATAAAGAGAAAGTACAGAGGCTGAATGGAAGAGGCTCGTTCTTTATCCTCGTGCTGCAGATGGTCTGTTTAAATGTTTTCTAGCTAGTGAAGCATTCAGTTTTTCTTCTTACAAAGTCCGCCATGTAAAGAGCAAATGCGCCATGGCATGACACAACTGACTCTTAAAGGGAATGTGAGACTCTGATTGGTTTAATACACGTATGCTCAAAACACACCCATAACTCATAAAGAGAATAAGCACAACCCTGTTAGACAATTTCTCAGGACGCAAACCATATTTTTCAGTGCTATTTTAAATAGCAAAAGTGGATTCAGACACGCCCTTAATGCTTTTGTGCCATGTGTTTCCGACTTCTTGCCTAGATCGTTATAATAGAGGTATTTCATGAATTTGATTACCATTTTATGCGACATTTATCGCTATACTGAAAGCGGAAGTAGATCGTTTACCTCAATTCTTTAAAGTAAAACAACCCGCAAACATAAAGTTCAATCATGTAGTTTAGAACTGTGCTTTAGTGCAAACCAGTGCAAAATGTCAGTCTCTCAGCGTGTGCATTATTTAATCATGTTAAAGAAGTTTAATATATACTAAATATATTATAAATCTGTCTATTTCAGTGCAATCTAAATTTCTTTGGTATTTAAATGTTTCTGTCGTATTGCATCTGGAAGAGCCAAATTGCTTGTCTCTGGAATCTTGTTGCGTTGTGCATTTTCAAAGTGTAAGTTTGTTTTGTATCATTTATCCTACATGTGGATATTTGTGCAACCATATACCTTGGCTTTCTGCATGACATTTCCTTTAGCAGATGCATAGATGGACGGTGGGCGTTTCTTCATTTCAGATGCACAATTGACCGGCACAGTGGCATCAGTGTAAAGATGTTCCTTCTTCTTAACTGAAGCCTGCAGGTATTAAAATACAAAATTTCACTTCAACGACTTGGAAAAAAACCTGCAATTATGACTTTCTGTCTTTGACTTGAGTGATTAAAACTCTCAATTTTGACATTTATAGATACTTGTAATTGTTAGAAATATATGTTTCTAATTGTAAGAAAAAAAAATCCTCCTCAGAATAGGACTTTGCAACTAAAAAGTCAATTAATATGTAGTAATAAATAAAGTACATATACGTAAAGTATATATCTCACAAGTCTTTTTTAGTAACTAGAAGACTGTCTATGGACGATGAGGGAGCTCTTGGATTTCATCTTAAATGTCTTTATTTGTTTTCCAACGCTGAACAAAGGTCTCAGGGGATTGAAGTGGAGTAATTGGAGTAGAGAATTTTCATATCTTTGTGAATTAAATGTGCCATCATAATTTTTAATCAAAATAAATTTCCCTTTTTTCCAGTATTGACATAACTACTATGGTCCAATCAATTTCCACTATTTTTTTGTCTTGTTTGAGAAGCAGTTTCACACAGATAAGCATCAAAGAATGTCTGTTGTACCTTCTGTTTCATGTCAATTTCAAGAAGAATACCTTAATGGTAGGTTTCTTTTCCTGAGGCGCCCCCAGCAGTCCTCCGGTCAGAGATTTCTTCAGTTTCTCCTTCACCTCTGTGAGTCTCAGCTCCAGGTCGACTCGATCAGCTTCTTTCTGACGACAGCTTTCCTCCAGCTTTGCCAGACGCTGCTCCATGGCTTTCTTTTTTACATCTGTTAAATACACACACATAGATGTATAAACATATTACATGTAAGTGTCTCTGTTATGCGCAGCCAATGAAGACCAGATTTTGCTAGCATTGGTTGGTTTGAGCAAGAAGAAAAGCTGGCGTTACTAATGGCACTCATTTCAGACAGTTCAGAATCAATTGTTTCGTTTTAGCTATTTATCAGCTTCACTATAGGGAAATTTATGAAAGTTCACCATAAATTCAGAGGAATCACATTCAACAAAGTAGTTTCTTTCACTCAAGTCTATAATAATTTTCGTATTTATTAGTTTGCTGTCTGTTAAGTTTTTTTTTTCAGAATGCACATGATTAAATGCAACAACAAAAAAATCAGTGAAGAGAATTTGATTTACAATTAATATTTTGTTGGAAAATGTCAAAGATTTGATTTCTTTGTTTTTATTATATATGTTTTGTATTAAATGTTAAATTTAAATTTTATTATTAAATTTCAAGTAGTTAAATGTACATTGTTTGCTAAATTAATTGTAAGTCATCTTTAGTGATCTTAACTATAATAATAATGATAAATATAATGATAAATATATAAATAACTTTACATTTCTAACAACTTAGGCTGTCAATAACTCACTGGTTTATCTAATTAATCACAAGTAATTACTTTATAACAAAGCAGCAATTTAATTATTTAAAATATATAAGTACATTGTAAAATAATTAGATGCCCAGGTAGCAAAGAATTATGGCCCAGATTTGGCATAAATCTGGCACAGCAGGCATTCATCTGGCACTGGCATACAGCATGTGGGCCAAACATGGCCCTGGTTTGGCAGAGATGGCACCGTCTTTAAGGCGGCACACAGTACTTGGGCCAGGTGTAAAATGTAATATATTAATATTTGATATGTGGACCACGTAAGTTTTGCCTTTTTTGACCCACATTTAAAATACATTTTTATTATTTTTAAATAAAGAACAAAAATTCTACCAATTAGGTCGAGAAAACGCAAGCCCATAGCACGCTTAAAGCTCAATGATTCATGGGTTTATCAATTTCATTGCAGTCGTGACACAACAACACATCTGGCCCAGTTCAGGCCCAGTTATGGATTATTACCTATTACCTTGGCCCAGATATGGTCCATGTTTGGCCCTTGTCTAGAAGCCAGTCTTGGTCCTGTCATGTACCGAAATTCACTGCGGCATGTGGGCCAAGCAAAAGCTAATTGTGTGGGCTAGAGCTGGGCCAGGTATATTTTGCTATGTGGGCTGTTTCATATACCCATTAATCAATTATAAATGTTTGCTTGATTGTCTTTTACCTGTCTACACACACACACACACACACACACACACACACACACACACACACACA
>CAIGQQ010008883.1:5680635-5705412 GCA_903798035.1 Danio albolineatus
ACACACACACACACACACACACACACACACACACACACACACACACATACATACATACATATAGAGAGAGCGAGAGCGAGTGATAGATAGATAGGTATATATAATATATACAAAACAAAAAGTGTCTTGACATGCGAGTTGGTTCACTTGATTCATGTTTGACAAAACTGGCACGCATGCATTAATGTACCAGTAAACATCGATGCTCCCTGATTTTCACATTGCATTGTGGGATTTTTTAGTGCACTGAAAGAATGTTGGTATTGAGACAGCACCTAAAATGACCTACTCCCTGATAAGTGCCCTTACTACTGAACAAGGGAGTTGACCGAGACACACCCTTTGAGCATTTTTCACCCCCTGAAGAAAGACAGATATATGTAAAACCGTAAATGAACTGCTCTCATGAAAAAGTGATAATTGCCAGCAGGTGGCGCCATTCTCCATGTTATTGACTGACACACAAACAAGTCGATTCTCTTTCATGATTTCAGCCGTTCACCTGTCGCATTTTTGATTCCTTTTCTCACTTCACTCTTTTCGGAGCGCAGTAACATCAGACTCTCCTTGATTTCGTCTTTCTCTTTCTCCAGCTGCTCTTTCTCATTCAGAAACCGTCGTGCATCTTCTTCTGCCCTCGTTTTTCCATATTTACCATAGTGATTAACAGCTAAACATAGGACAAAAATCAGTCAAAAATGACATTTCATGAGTATTTGATCAGGTTTAAAGGACACTATAATGATGATACTCGAAATGCAAATGTACATGAGCCGTGTCGCTTCACTGTGATCTGTGTGTCACCCTTGGCTGTATCCACACTGGACATGGAGGAATAACGCTTCAGTTTTGACTGATTCTCCTCCGCCTGCTGGAAAATGAGACGTAATTGCAGTTTGTGTGGAAACAAAACAAACTTAAAGTGTCTTCTGTAAACATCTAAACTTCCTGGCTTTCACTTAGGATGTACTTAAGCATTACACAGTGTGTTTATTTAAGGTTTTTTTTAAAGAAGTTCCTTTTTATAAAGAAACATGCTTGCATTGACTAAAGATTTGTAGCTGACTAGACATAACAAAAGGCTGTTGCAGAACATTAGCACACAAAAGAGATAGAAGTTGTTGTTGCTAGATTTCAATGCAGTGGAAAAGTGAACTAAAACTCTGTGGTGAACAACTGAAACTTGCTTTCAATAAATATTCAAAAAACCTCAGACATAAAATCATATCTGTTTTCATTATGTTCATGAATCGTATACTATACCATAAGATTTATTCAGATGTTTTTCATTTAAAACTTTTTTAAAAATTCATTTTAAACAGCAATTATGTGCAATACTGGGCGCCACGGTGGCGCGTGAGTAGCACGTTCGCCTCACAGCAAGAAGGTCACTGGTTCGATCCCCGGTTGGGGCAGGACCCGGTTGGGCCAGTTGGCATTTCTGTGTGGAGTTTGCATGTTCTCCCCGTGGTTGCGTGGGTTTCCTCCGGGTGCTCCGGTTTCCCCCACAGTCCAAAGACATGTGGTACAGGTGAATTGGGTAAGCTAAATTGTCCATAGTGTATGTGTGTGAATGAGAATGTATGAATGTGTTTCCCAGAGATGGGTTGTGGCTGGAAGGGCATCCGCTGCGTAAAACAAATGCCGGATAAGTTGGCGGTTCATTCCGCTGTGGCGACCCCGGATTAATAAAGGGACTAAGCCGAAAAGAAAATGAATGAATATGTGCAATACTATTACATTAAAAATTTCATTCAATAAAAGATTGATTTAAGAAAATGTCACAACATTACAGAAAAAAAAATATTTTTATTTCAGGTGTGCTACATTGTGAGCTAAACACTTACCAGGATACTTTCATAGGGAACTTCATCGTACATCCGTGGGTCTGAAGTTGCCCATCTATGGCATAAAAAAATAAATTAAACAGACTTAGCATGAAAAATATTAATTAAAAACACATTTCTGTACACATTCCAAATAGATTCCCGTTCAACGAAGCACTCTCTCTGAGACATCAAACCCAGAAGACTTAAACTACACACAAATATTTATCTTTAAATGAATGGGGAGTTGATCTCTTTGAACCCTATAAATCGTTCAGATTTACTTAACACTACCTGACAAAAGTCGTCTATTATCCAAGTTTTAGGAACAACAAATAATAACTTGACTTCTAGTTGATCATTTGGTATCAGAAGTGGCTTATATGAAAGGCAAAAGCCTCTAGATTACACTTATTTTACCAAAATAAAATATGATCATGCCTTGATTTAATTAGGACAGTAAGGTCTGACTTTACTTAGACAAAAGTCTTGTCACTTAACAGAAGAAATGTACAGTATAGAGTATAAAGTCATGGTGCAGTGGAAAAAAGAATTCATATTGTGTGTGACTCCCATGAGCTTGGCGGACTGCATCCATACATCTCTGAAATGATTCAAGTAACTGATTAATAAAGTCATATGAAATGACAAAGAAAGCGTTCTTGCAGGACTCCCAGAGTTCATCAAGGATTCATCTTTAATGCCTCATCTTACCCCAGATATTCTTAATAATGTTTATGTCTGGTGACTGGGCTAGCCAATCCTGGAGCATCTTGACCTTATTTGCTTTCAGGAACTTTGATGTGGAGGCTGAAGTATGAAAAGGAGCGCTATCCTGCTGAAGAATTTGCCATCTCCTGTGGTTTGTAATGTAATGGGCAGCACAGATGTCTTGATACCTCAGGCTGTTGATGTTGCCATCCACTCTGCAGATTTCTCGAACGCCCCCATACAGAATGTACCCCCAAACCATGATTTTTCTTTCACCAAACTTGACTGATTTCTAGAGATTCTTGGGTCCATGCCGGTTCCTATAGGTCTACTGCAGTATTCGTGATGATTGGGATGCTGTTCAACAGATGATTCATCAGAAAAATCTACCTTCTGCCACTTTTCCAAATGATCAACTAGAAATCAAGTTATTATATGCTGCTCTTAAAACTGGGATTGAGGGCAAATAGAAGCCAAAGTAGTTTAATATCACTAACAAGATACAGTACAAGCATTAATGCCACTCATCAAAGGCAGCTGTCACACCTGTTAAGATAATACAATAAATCCTCTGAAGGCTTGAACATCCCAATTGTTTGTTTCAGCCGTCATGGACTTCTATGATCATGCCTTCAAATTGTGCATCCTTCGAAGGATGCAGCCCCTGAAATGCTTGTATTCTCCGCTATACTCACAGAAATGAGTTTCTTGCTGCGTTTTGGATGCTACTGATGGTGTCCACATCCACATAGTCGTAATGCAGCTCCTCAGGGACGGAGGCGCTTCCTGCTTCAGCCAACAAAACCCCTAGCCAGCGACCCATCTCCACAGAACAGCTCGCCTGAGGTCAATTACAAAACCAGATGAGGAAAGGTTCTTGACAAACTTTTTCAACATTAATTAGTCTGATGTTTCTCACATAAAATACCATGTTTTAACAATTCATAATTCCTGGCTAATTCATGCTACAAACTTGTTGATTCTAAAGAAGAAGAGTTAGAAGAGGTTTGACAAAAAGTGCATAAATTAACATGTTTTTAGCAGGGTGGTGCAGTGGCTCAGTGGTTAGCACTTTCACCTCACAGCAAGAAGGTCGCTGTTTCAAGTCCTGGGCTGGGTCAGATGACATTTCTGTGTGGAGTTTGCATGTTCTTCCCGTGTTCGTGTGGGTTTCCTCCGGGTGCTCCGGTTTCCCCCAAAAGTCCAAAGACATGCGGTACAGGTGAATTGAACTAACTAAATTGTCCATAGTGTATGAGTGTGTGTGTGTGAATGAGTGTGTATGGGTGTTTCTCAATACTGGAAAAAACGTACTGGAATAGTTGACGGTTCATTCCGCTGTGGCAACCCCTGATAAATAAGGGACTAAGTCAGAGGAAAATGAATGAATGAACACGTATTTAGCATGAAATAGCATCTTGCTAAAAAACACTTGTATGTGATTGACATGAATTTGACATGAGTTTTTAGCATGGATTAGCATGCTTTTTATAGCATGACATACCTTGTTACTAGCAGTAATTAGCTTAATGAAAATGTTCACCCGTAAATAACATTTTATGCCATTTTAGGAGTTTTCAGAGCCATTTATCATTTATAAGTCAGATCAGTTAGAAAAGATATAGTTTAGGCTATATCTTTTCTAACTGATCTGACTTATAAATGATAAATAGCTCTGAAAACTCCTAAAATGGCATAAAATTTTATCCGTCTTTCCACTGCACACAACATTTAGACATGACTGTTGGAATACGCCCCCTTGTGACAGCAGCACAGTATTTTCAGTGTTGTTGTGCACCATGGGGGAGACGCTGATTCTCGCAGTGTCCGAAGTAAAGGAGTGCAAGAGCCTTTATTCTCCGTGTGTTCACCATGGTTGAAGGAATAAATGAATACTGAAACTCATGGACCGCTAAAAGATTTGAAGGGAATGTGGAGACAACATTAAAGTTTTTATTTTTATTACTCATTTATGAATAGAAATGTTTTTTTTTAATATAGATTTTTTTCTGATTAGAAAAAATAAAGAAAAAAATCCTATTTCTCATTTCGCGCACATGGATCTGCTTGGACAATACTGAAATATATCATTTCCGGTTGGCCGGTCGCATACAGTCTAGTCACAGGAGTTTCAAGGGATCTGCAGCTCAAATCGGATCCGAATTTTCCGTATACGGACATAATCGCAACTCCACGCAGCTCCCGGACTACTGTCCATTGGAAATGAATGACTTCCGGTCTGTCGCTTGTCATTTGTTGTGTGCAGTGGAAAGGCGGCTTAAAACTTCAGATCACCCGGAAGGTCTGACATGAGTTTGGTGGCAGTAGCTTGAAAACTCTAGGAGGAGAAGCGTTTATAAATTTGATTTACTAGTATTTCAGTTTATTTTTGTCAAGCCAACGTTTCCCATATTTTTCTCCTGAAAGATCATAAATTGTAAAAAACCAAATATAAAAAATAAAAATTACTTATTACCTCAAGTGCAGCCATTTCTGTGCTCGCGCGCATGATGCGGAAGGCAAAAGGATGTTTGGGGCCCAGTCCAGGTAAAACATCTACACCATGAAGAGCTAAAGCACTAACATGGGTGTGAACGTCTCCTCTGTCCTTATGAAAATACAGAGTCCTGTTTCTCACACAACACCAGCGCTCCTTCCAGCATTGGTTGACCAGGACGTTCAAGTAACCTGACAGGAGGAAAAAATAACTTCAGAAACTTTCAGGATTTACTGAAAAAAAAAAATCAAACTATGTGAATTTCTGTCCCTCACCACAACGGGGATTGTCATCCAGGTGGAAAAGCATGTTCGTTTCACCCGGCAAAGACGGCTTCTTCTTGGAGAAACTGATGATGCGGTTGATTTTCCTGCCAGCAGCTCGACTCATCGAGCCAGTCAGCTCAGAAAACGTCCCTTTCTTGGCCTTTCCTACAGGAATAAACAGAGGAAGTGTCTTAAGAGGATGCATTGAGTGCAAAGACAATATGCAGAACATATGTTTGTATTCTAGTAACAAAAAGGAATAAGTTTCTTGCGACACTGGATTTTCAAGTGTTTTTGTACACACTTTAAATCAGGATGCATCTATAATGCTAGAAAAATCAGCCAAAACAAACCTACGGGTAACACTTTTAACAGTCTAAAGTAAAATATAATAGATACTGTAAATAAGGAACAGAGGAAAGTCAGAAAGACAAAATAGTACCACCATTTGTTGGTTTTATATATGTATGTATCAGTATTGTTATTGTTAAATATTGTTATAATGAAAAAGCAGCTTGAAGTACTACAACTTACAGCAAAACAGAAATATATGATTACGCAATCATTAATTAAAATGACTAATATCCATATTTACTAAAATATAACCTTACAAACATTTAAACAGTCCTACACATACATTAAGGCACCACATCATTATAATATTTATTATGTCAAATGTATAATCAACATCTTATTTGCTAAAAATACATTTATAAGTGTTCCTAAAGGGGTGATCCATTACGATATCATATTTTAAACTTTAGTTGTTGTGTAATGTAGCTGTGTGTACATAAACACCATCTCTGAATGTAAGACGCTCAAAGTTTAATCAAAGGAAGATGTTGGCTATTACAGAGTTAGCTTAGCAAAGTCCACAGCGAACGAAGTTTGGGGACTACAAAAAATACATCTGGGTTAATGATGTCATAAACCCTTTAGGTTATGAGCATACACCTGCACAGCAAAGGGACGTGGCCAGATGTGCTGTAATGTAATAGCAGAAATGCTTCCTGGTGACTTGGAGCCAATCCGTGAATCACAGCACATTTTGTTAGCTGACCAATCAGAGCCTCTTGAGGGTGGGCCTTTCAAAGGAACTAGGAAATATGACAGTCGATTTCATGTTAGCCGAGTAGCTATATATAATCAAAGTAAGATATATGAAAAAAATAAAGTGATTTTCTACAAATGAAGCATTAGCACACATTGCTTTGTATCTTATAAACACAACCAAGCCTTAAAAATACACTCTGGACCACCCCTTTAAATGAACTGCTTTTAAAAATTACATAAACTAGACTGTATAATTACAGAAAAGTTAATAAAATACAAAAAACAAAAGGAGTAAGCCGGCAAAACATTTCTAACAGCATCTGCTGATATCTGACGTGGTAATGTGTGTGCCAACACAAACCTACAACAAAAAGTTGAGAAAAGAAGGATGTGACAAACTGAGTGGACAAACTCTAAGCTCAGGACTCATCAAAGACACAGGAAGAGCTGCAGAGAGCAGAGCTACATCCTTCCTGAGCTCCTAAAGCCATTGTTTCAGTGACATCAACTAACAAAAGGAAACCTGCTGCACCTGGAAAACTCGCTCTGACCCCGAAATTATTCGCCAAGCAGAGAAGCTCACAGGTTGTGTCCATACTGGAGTTGCCGGGACTCATTTAGGATGAATTAACTGTTAGTGATCTGTTCACACTAGAACAACCAGAACTACTCAAATGGCCACAGCAGTAAACTGAACGTTCTGACTAGGACTGTTCTGGATGTCACTTTTGTAAATGTGTTGTGTGTTTACTTTTGAAGCTTCTAGTGAAGTCTGTCATTATATTATTACATTCATTCATTCATTCATTCATTTTCCTTCAGCTTAGTCTCTATTTCAGATGAATCTCATTTCCACATCGGAATGAACCGCCAACTATTCCAGCATAAGTTTTTACACAGCTGATTCTCTTCCAATCGCAACCTAGTACTGGGAAACACCCATACACTCTCACAATGACACACACACACACACACACACTCAAACACTATGGGCAATTAAGTCTATTCAATTCACTTATAGCGCATGTCTTTGGACTGTGGAAGAAACCGGAGCATCCGGAGGAAGTCCACGCGAACACGGGGAGAACATGCAAACTCAGCCCAACTGGCCCTGCTGGGACTTGAACCAGCAACCTTATAGCTGTGAGGCAACAGTGCAAACCACTGAGCCATCATGCTGCCTGTTATTACATTACATTATATATTTATTTCTAGGAGAGATTCCACCATCAAAGGTACATGCTTCACTTATTGTTGGTAAAATCTTTGCATTTTGCGCAGTGAAAATGTTGTTTTTAAAAGTCTAAAGATCAACAAACATGGACTGAAGCGAAACACTTTTGCTAGATAAATAATTACATCAGTCCTTTCTCAATATATTTAGATATGTGGACTTTAAAAAGCTCTGGAGTTGCTGTTAATAGTTCCTATGCAGCCAACACTGGAATAAATATCAATGAATAAATGTACGAGGTAATAATCAACATCAGAGCAGAAAACTGAAATTCTAATGAATGTTAAAATCTATTAGTTTGACGAACAAAGAACCTGTAGCTAATTAGAAATTCACAATTAAAGGAGATCAATATTCTCCTAATGCCTTTGTAAAATAAAAAACAAATCTAGGAAATAACAAATAATAGAAAATACAGAAATAATTGTATGTTTTGTCATTTTTAATAAAGCAACAGTATTAGAATAAAACACACACAGAGACATGTAATAAAAGTACAACAATTACATGGGTTAATTTAAAAATGATGGATTTGATATTTATAGTGTTAAATTAATATGCCATATCATTGGTCGATTAGCATGATTAAGATTATTAACATTTTCAATATGCATAATCAGGGTTTCTGCTGGTTTCAGGTCAAATTTAAGACGTCTTAAGACCCCGAAGAATGAAATTTCAGACTTATGTAGGGCTGAAAATCTTAATTTAATGGCCCATAAGGAAAAAAAATGTACTTGCCCTATCTAATATGAATTGCCTATATAATTCTAATGAGTTATTTCTTAGCCACATATTTGAAATAATGTGTCAAAACAGGCAGACCCTAATTATACATATATATTTTCAAAAATTAACAACATAAAAGTATCCTTTAAAAACTAAATATATGCACAACAGACATTTTTACATTTTTACTGAGATGTATTTGTTGGTGATTGGATGTGTGTTGGATCGATTGGGTAGCTTCACATAACGAAAAATTAAGACTCATTTAAAATGATTTTAGACCTACAAGACAATATTTTAGTCAATAAGAGCCTTTCAAAAAGTTCGTTTTTTAAGTGCTACTTAAACATTTTAAGACCCCGTGGATACCCTGATAGTTTTGATGTGAACATGGCATGCATGTAAAACATATTCAGCAGATGGTTCTGTAATGGTTCTGTATGGTTCTATTATTAGCACAGTGAAACCTTTCAGTCCTAAATTAAAGTCTATGTCATTGAAAGTTTTCAGAGCCTTTTATCATTTATAAGTCAGCTCAGTTAGAAAAGATATAGCCTAATACTTCAGATCACCCTGAAGGTCTGACATGAGTTTGGTGTCAGTAGCTTAAAAACTCTAGGAGGAGAAGCATTTGGTTTCAAAAGAAGAAGCAGCCTTTACTAGTATTTCAGTTTCAGTTTTGTCAAGCCAACATTTCCCATGTTTTTCATGAAAAATCATACATTTTAATTGACAATTTTGAAACTTAATGACCAAATACTGATTTTTTTTTTTTACAATGCTGCTTTCTGTGGGTGAGGATGCTTGTGTCATTTGCATATCCAAAAGGTGACACATCTTGCCTTAAAGTATTGAGAAATTGATTGCTCGCTCGTTAATTTAAATGACAATCAATCATGGTATTTGTGGAAATTGAGGTCTTCATTCCCTACCGTTCTCACAGATGTCGCGAGTAACGTCTCCATTGGCTGCACTGTCAGAATCAGAGGTATGTTTATCCGATGACATCATCTGCAAAAAAGGGGAAACAGATGGAGCAGTTGTAGGGGTCATCACACTACTTATGTTAACACTGTAACATAACATTAACAGTAGTTTATCTGTTTAGAGTTCAATGGATGGTAGTGATCGTTCAGGCGCACCTTGTCCAGCTCTAGTTTTCGCAGTATCATTGGAGAGGAAGAACTGTCTTTTCCATTCATGTTGTTTGCCAGGTTACTGACTTCCTGAATGACCTACACAGGTTCAACAGAAGAGACTCGTGTTAAAGCCAATCAATGAACTATTCTATTATAAACTAGTCATTTACTCGAGATCCACAACACAAAGTCAGATTAAATCTGATGTGATTAAATCTTTGCTTTTGATTACTTGAACATTTTTACATAAAAGAATGCTGTAACCATGCAAGTGTTGTTCACTTTTTTTTTTGCGATCAGTTTTTGCGCTTATTTAAAACTGGATTTGTTTCACAACTTATCTGTTTTTTTTAATTAAGTAATTTTAGCTGGTTTTAATTTATCTCAGATATTATTGAGACTATAATTACAAAGACCAATTTCTAAGCTGACGAAAATCTGATTTGAGTCTGTATTGTTATTGTTATATTGTTAATTAAAATCAAAATGACTCAAAATTGCAGATACGTTTTTAACTGAAAAAAAGCTGAAACACTTAGAAATTACTAAACTATACTAACACTAATATTACTAAAACAAACAAAGAATTGACCAAAAACTGAAAACATAACATAAAAGCTAATTAAATCTTCTAATATATATTAGGCATATAAAAATTACTAACAACTTTTGAGCACAAATCACTGTGAAATTTGATTACTCTTGAAATAAATATGAATTACTTTTCAATCACAATCAATCACAATTTCAAATCCCAACAAATTTCATTGTGATTTACGGAAACTAAATTCATTCATTCATTCATTCATTTATTCATTTTCTTGTCGGCTTTATTAATCCGGGGTCGCCACAGAGGAATGAACCGCCAACTTATCCAGCATATGTTTTTACACAGCGGATGCCCTTCCAGCTGCAACCCATCTCTGGGAAACATCCATACTCACTCATTCACACTCATACACTATCGACAATTTAGCCTACCCAATTAACCTATACCACATGTCTTTGGACTTGTGGGGGAAATCAGAGAAAACCCACGCGACCACGGGAAGAACATGCAAACTGAGGCGATCGTGCTACTCACTACGCCACCATGGTGCCCCGAACACTAAATTACTAATGCGTAAATTTAGCAATAGTATCTGGATGCAGCCTTAATGATGCAAGCTGAAACTGCATATCTCAGTGATGCAATGTCAGACACAATGCACTCAATGGAGCTAGTGACGTCACTGTGAATGGTAGGGTTACTGCTGAAGATAGGTGAATGTATTGAAAAGTAATGGATGTTGCTCAGATTGCACTGCACTCTAGACCACTCTCAAATTTAGTAGTTTTTACATAATTTCAAGGATATTACAGACAAATAATACAAACTTATAGCCAGATAATAGCCAAATTTTCATTTTAAAAGTCAAAAATGAAGTATTAAACTATTGAAAATACTTAAAACAAACTTAAAAACTTAAATGAAAATTGGACAAAGCATTAGCAACTTAAATAAATAAAAAGTATAATACTGAAGTAAATTACAAAAATAAATAAGGGTGCTTTCACACTTGGTTCATTTGCCTGGACCGTACCCAAGTTCGATTGTCCCCCCTTGCCACCTGCTTGGTTGGTTTGTGTTCACACTGTCTTTTTTCCTTCTGAACCCCGGTACGCTTGCGTCATCAAGCCGATGTTTTGTGTACGTCTGTTGCCAGGCGACGGACACGAAAGCAAAGCCGTAAACGGGAGAGACGTTCGCACATCGCGGTTGTTTCGCTTTAACTGAACCTTTTGGTTTAGAACAAAGGCTCGCGTCTATCTGCCGCAAACATATTACATACGTTCAGAACATCACGTGATGTCCAAGCTGTTTGTGGAGGAGACAAGCATTATCACTGTGTTTGCTCTGTCTCAGTCGCGCTTGTCAGCGCGTGATACTCAGACACACACACACACACACACCTACACACACACGAATGAACGTTATAAAACCTATAGTTTGCTGTACTGTTGACGGTTCACTTCCGGCTTTTGGTACGATTGCATTCATACTACAAGTGAACCGTACCAGAGTTCACATGAACCGTACCCCAGACCACCTCTTTCAGGCGGACTCGGGTACGGTTCGCGGGTGCGCACCCGAGTTCAGAAGACGTGTTCACACTAGCTAAACGTACCGTACTATGACGTCAAACGAACCCGGGTGCGGACCAAAAGTGCTAGTGTGAAAGCACCCTAAAATAAATTAAAACTGTTTGACAAAACATTAATAAAACAAAGAATAATTAATGTTGTCCATCAATAAAGTAAAATTTCAAGCTGATTTATATATTTATTTGGTAAACAGCCATTGTAGTACATTGCGTTATGGTGCAGCACCTTGAGCCAGCTCTCAGCCTGTTCTTTGCTCTGTACAGCCAGCACTAGAGCCTCTCCTCCAGGCATGGAGAAACGAAGCTCGTGCTTCTTGCGCCGGCCGTCTTTGGGCACATAGATGACGTTGCAGAGATTCAATGGAAGGTCAACATGCGGAGAGCGATCTTTAGGATTCTTGAAGCACTGCAGAGAATAAACGGCATGTTTAAAGTCTGAATTTAAAATACACTCCATATTGGTTATAGATAAAATATTCACCTGAAGTCTGTTTTCACGGATGATTGTTAGTTGTTTCGCCCACTGACCGAATCGTTTCTTGCGCAGCAGGAAGGCACATTTGCGGCAGTCTTTCATTTGTCCCAGCGGACTCTCCTCTGATGGCCATCGGTGCGTCCGCTCTCTGCCTTTAGCTTCCTCATCCTCTTCATCATATGACTCATAAGAACTGCTGAGAGCATCCGAATCATTGTCTGTTGACATCAACAGATATTAAAGGGAGAATTCAGACAAAAACTAAAATTTTTTAATTGCTCAAAGCATAAATTGCCACGTCATTACAAGGAATTTCTGTATGGTTGTTTTAGCATGTTGCTAACATAGCTCATTGCTAACATATCTCTAGCATGATTAACACATTTTCTGTATGTTTTAGCACATTGCTAGCATGTTTGTAAAAAGAAGACACTGCAAACATCTCAACAAATTTCAAGCATGTTTTAGCACATTTATAAAGTTTCTAGCATGATTAGCATACTGTTGACATGTTTATAGCATGTTTTAACACATTCTGGCATGTTTGTAGCATGAAGTGGGATGCTGCAAACATGTCAACACATTTCTTGCATGTTTCGAGCACGTTTTAGCACATTGATAATGTTTCTAGAATGATTACCAAACTGTTAACATGATTATAGCAAGTTTTAGCACAGGGGTGTCCAAACTCCCCTCTAACAGGGGTGTCAAAATCACCCCGCTAACATGTTTATAGCATGTTTTAGCACATTCTGGCATGATTGCACCATAAAGTTAGATGTTGCAAACATTTCAACACATTTCTGGCATGTTTCAAGCATGTTTTAGCATACCATTATCAAGTTTATAGCATGTTTTAGCACATTTCGGCATGTTTGTAGCATAAAGTGGAATGTGCAACCATATCAACACATTTCTCATATGTTTTTAAGCATGTTTTAGCACACTGATAGCTTTCCTAGCATGATTACCACATCGCCAGCCTGTTTCTACCATGAATTAAGACATTGCTAATACGGTTTAGCACTTTGCATGCATGTTTCTGTCATGTTTTAGCATGCTGTCAATATTTTGTAGCATAATCTATCACACTGGTGGCATGTTTTAGCACAATGCTTGCATGTTTGCATCTACCACACATCCACTATTTACATCATAAGCCTGTTTCTAGTACGATTTGCCACATTTATGTTCTGTTTAATACAATGCTAACATATTTTACAATCCTATCTTATATGGCATATTATTTAACATATTAATATTTATGATAATGATTTCATTAAAGCTAATGCATGTCTGATATATTTATAAAATGTATTAGCACAATTTGCCACAAGGCTGGCATGTTTTGTAGCAATACTGGCATGTTTGCTAGTATGGCTTAGCATACTGCTAACATGTTTCTTTTAGCATGATCTGGTATGTTTCAAGCATGCTAGTTTTTAGTTCCTGTTTTACCACAATGCTAACATGACTATAGCATGAATAACACACTATTTAAATGTGCTAGCATGCTGCTAGCATTTACTGTAGGCAGCATGTTTATGTTTCGAGCCATTTATTTGCATTTTGAGAATAACCACGGTTCCCACGGAGAAGGACCACGGTTTCAACTAAAATCTTATTTAGTGTTCTACTAAATAATTAAAGTGTGAAAAATTAAGAACAAATTGTATTTTTTGGGTACACTATCCCTTTAAAACTTATATCCACACAGTGCACTTTCATATGAACAAACATAAAAACAGTGGCGTTTCCTTACAGGAGTTCTTGCTGGCCCCATTCAGGCGAGTTGTTGGGTAATTGTTGTCAGCGTCTTCATAATAAGCGTCCTCTATTGAGTTAGGAGGGCTGGAGTTGTCTGGTAAATAAGTATGCTGTGTTAGACTTCTTATAACTGGTTGTTATTGTGCCGTGTCAGGCCTGAATGGGTTTGCACTTACTGCGTGTTGTAATATACTGTGGCGCTGTGCCCGGACCCAGTGGGGCGGCTTCTTCATAGTAGTCATCAGGAGGAGGAGTTGTAGGAAGAGGAGGAGGAGGAGTGTCTGTGGGACTCTGAAAATCCACAAAACAAAGATTACTCACAGTTATCAGATTATAATTGAACAATTCCCATTTGGGACTTTTTTGTATTTAAAAACTGCATTTTGAGTTTCAGTTGATCATGTATTTTTTAAGAATTCTTATGCTAATAGGGTATGTCCAATGTCGACCGTCACTCAACCAAACCAGATCCCGGATCCTTATCACCATTTCATATGCGCCATCGGTTTGTTATTGAAAGTAGTAAGTAGTAAGTAGTGGAAATCTGTGAGATTTAACTTTGGTAGTTCCTGGAGGCTTCTTGTATAATAATAAAAATAATAATAATAATAATAATAAATAATAATAATAATAATAATAATAATAATAATACTTCCTTACATTTATATAGCGCTTTTCTGGGCACTCAAAGCGCTTTACACAATGGGGGCGGGATCTCCTCATCCACCACCAATGTGCAGCATCCACCTGGATGACGCGACGGCAGCCATTTTTGCACCAGACCACACACCACACACCAGCTGATTGGTGGAGAGAAGACAGAGTGATGAAGCCAATTATGATATAGGGATGGTTAGGAGGCCATGATGGACAAAGGCCAATGGGCAGATCTGGCTAGGATGCTGGGGTTAAACCCCTACTCTTTTTCAAAGAACATCCTGGTCATTACCCATTTGTAATGACCACAGAGAGTCAGGACCTCGGTTTAACGTCTCATCCGAAAGACGGCGCTCACAGAGCAGTATAGAGTCCCCGTCGCTATACTGGGGTGTTAGGACCCACACAGACCGCAGGTTGAGCCCCCCCTGCTGGAGTTGAGCGCCCCCTAACAAACACCACTTCCGGCAACAACCTTGCTTTCCCATGTGGTCTCCCATCCAGGTACTGACCAGGCCCAGCTTAGCTTCAGTGGGCGAACATGTGAGAGTTGCAGAGAGCTAGCTGCCGGTAGCTGCATATTATAAAACAACACCATATTAACGCAGAGTGAAAAACTGTTGACTGGTACGCAAAAGTTGCACATAAACCCTATTATATAACGTATAAAACACTACTTACTACTTTCAACAAACCGATGGCGCACATGAAATGTCGGTAAGCGGAAGTGTTCTACACAGGTATCCAGTTTGGTCACGTGAGGTTCAACATATACCCTATTTATTTAATGAAAAATACAATAAAAAGTAATATTGTAAAATATGTCAAATAAGTTTTTTCACTTCAACAATTTTTTTTTAGTTTAAAAATATATTTTACAAATATTTTAAATTAATTATACAACTACATCTGTGATTAAAAGCTGAATTTTCAGCTTCATTGCTCCAGTCGTTAGTGTCACACAATTCTTCAGAAATCATATAATGATTTCATGCTTAAAAACATCAATCACTTATGTTAAAAAAAGTTCTTATTAATATTTTTTTGAAAATTAAAAATGTCACTTTTGATCAATTGATGCTCGTTATGCTTAATAAGCATATTAATTTACTTTAAAAAATCTTACTATCCCTAAACTTTGAAATAATAATTTATGTTTTTGTATTTTATTGTTTTTTTTCTTTTACACTTTTTGTTACCAATTTGGGCGGCACGTTGGCTCAATCGTTAGCACTGCCACCTCACAGCAAGATGGTTGCCGTTCGAGTCCCGGCTGGGCCAGATGACATTTCTTTGGACTTTGCATGTTCTACCCATGTTTGTGTGGGTTTCCTCCGGGTGCTCCGGTTTCCCCCACAAGTCCAAAGACATGTGGTACTAGTGAATTGGGTAAACAAAATTAGCCAGTGTATGAGTGTGTGTGTGAATGTGAGAGGGTATGGGTTTTTTCCAATACTGGGTTGCAGCTGGAAGCGCATTCGCTGTGTACAACATATGCTGCAATAGTTGATTCATTCTATGGTTCATTCTACGGTGGCAACCCCTGAAAAATAAGAGAGTAAGCTGAAGGAAGTTTAATGTTACCGATTTTGTAGGCATGTGCTTGGATGCCTCCTCTTGCTCCACATCTTTCATTTCTTCAGGAGAGTCCCTGAGATCCTGCAGGTCACAGTCTGAGAACAAGTATTAAAATGACAACACATGCAATTTAGATGACATTTTGGGAATATAATTTTAACTAACAATGCATCCATTATCTTCAAAGTTTTAGACAACATTTAGCACACTTATGTATTATATACTGAAATAGGATTATTTGTTCTAAAGAAAAGTTTAATTTCTGCTAAAAGTGAAAGGTTTATAACTGTTAACTCACCAAATTCTTCAAACAGTGATTCAACAAAGCTGGTACCATTTCCATAGAGAGACGTGTTCATGTATATGAAGTCAGAGCCATTCACTGTGAATGAATAAACACATTTAAACATTTTACACACTACATGGACGATAATATCAAGTTTTCTCATCTTCAAGAAATATGTTTGGACATTGCTATAGTGATTAGTGTGTAAATCTCATGCAAAGCGGTTCTGCTCAGCTGTTATGCATTTTCTCACCAGACGGCTGCAGCTGTTTGACAAGGTTTCTGACCACGTTCATCTTCTCTGTGGTGGCGGAACTCACGCTCTCGTTCTCCAGCAGCTTCAGCAGTAAACTCAGCTCCTTCACCAGATGCTCCATACCTGCACACATTCAAGAGAAGGACAGGATCAGAGACCACAAGTGTAGAGAAAATCATTAGTGGTTTGAGCCTGCTGCATTTACTCTCTACTTTATAAGGAACATCTGTCAACTGCTCATTAAAATCTAATCAGCCAACCACATGGTAGCAATGTAGTGCATGTAGATGTGGTCAAGATAAAGTTCAGATCGAGTATGAGAATAGAGAAGAAGGGTGATTTAAGTGACTTTGAATGTGGTATGTTTGTTGGTGGCAGATAAGCTGGTGTGAATATTTCAGTAACTGCTGATCTACTGGGATTTTCACGCACAATCATTTCTAGAGTTTACAGAGGATAGGTTGTAAAGGAAAATAGCCAATAAGTTGGAGAATGATCAGAAGGGTTCAGCTGATATAAAGACAACGGTAACCTTAATAACTGCTTGATAAAACCAGTCTCCAGAAGAGCAGCTCTGAACACACAAAACATAAAACCTTGAAGCAGATGAGCTACAAAAGCAGCAGCAGCAGAAGAAGAGCACAGTGGTGGCACTCCTGTCAGATCATAACAGCAAACTGAGGTGACAATTGATATTGCAATGATATTACGCAGTTTGTGTGTTTTCACCAAGTAGGACATGTTTCTGGATCAACGTCTATGTTTATCCTGGAACAAGATTCCAGTCAGCCGATAAGATTTAAAGTCTGCATGAACTGGACGTTGCTGACACTCATTTCAATCAATATGCATCTGACTGAAATGCAGCATTATGGGTGTGACTTTCTTTTGTGCATCATGCTCTTTTAGCGAACTAACAGTAAAGGAGGCGTGGTTAAGGTTATTGATATACAGTTGCCATGGAAGCCCTCGGGTTGGCATCAATAGAGAAGGACCACCACTCCAAATGCAGAAGCAAACTTTTTCTTTCAGACGGATTAATTATTCACTTTTAAATAACAATGTGAGCTAGCAAAATAAACACTGGAAATTTTGATTTTATGTGGACTTTTATGTGGATATATTAGCAGTTTATGTTAAGTTCAGGCTTACAGTTGGGGTTATGTGCTTAGGGCTGCACAATATATATATCGTTTTGGCATCGTTATCGCAATGTGTGAATAAGCAATGGTCACATCGCAGACTCTGCAATTTTGAGTCGCGATTATAATTAACCAGGAAATAGTTTAACAGCAATAAAAATAACTAAGTGTAACCTCACTACAGTGAACAGATTTACTCTTTGGCATGCAACTATAAATAAATTAAGCTTATTTAAACTATTTGGGTACAAGAAGTAATAAAATTTGCTTTAAATATTAATTGCATTGTTTATCGCAATGAAGACCATACAGTGTTATTTTACATTTAATTACATTGCTATTTTACATGTTAACTGACAAAGCCCATTTCATTTGTATCTTTGTTCTATTGTATTCATTTATGCTTGTAATTTTTTATTATACTTTATAATTAACATACTCACAACAAAATGAACACAATGTAAAACTGCTATTAAAAGAGTTATTAAAATGATCTAATGAAGTTACATTAATAGCGCGAAATACATTGCAGAAAAACAAATGATTGCAACGTCAGTTTTTCCAATATCATGCAGCCCTTTTCCACCGCATTGTTATCAAACTATTAATCCCCTCTGATTTTGGGAATAATTTACAGTTAGGGTAGAGATTAAGTAAGGATTATATTTTCAAACAGGAATGATGTTCCAGGTTCAACATCTATGTTAATCTAGGATCAACTTTGCAGAACTAGTTTCTGATATCTTTCAAATCTCTTAAAATAGACTCCAGCACGAAGCTCTACACTTGCACCAGCAGTTGTGTAACATCTGTGTAATATCACTGAGCCTGCTGCAGCCGTGTACGGTGACAAAGTTCCTTGATTATTACACCAAATTTAGTACACTGTAGAGAACAACTTTTCATTGTCTGTCTGTCTTAGTACACAGAACTACAGAAGAGCCAAGCTTTAAATAGGAAAAGTATCTAAACATTCAATGATCTGTGCTTAGCTAAGCTAAATGTGCTCCTGCTAGACCCGGAAATCAACTGAATGGATTCTAAAATGGTAAAACTCAACTGTTTAACTCTGGGAGACATAAATAAAAGAGAAAAAAAGTGGAGTGTTCCTTTAAGGTAGTTCTGAAATCAAAAAGTGGGCCATAAGGGTAAAAACAAGCTGTGCAAGTGTATCTACATCAGATAAATACTATGAAATACACTATATTACGGATGGACCATGAACAGATAGAGACTGAATTTTAAATGAAATTTTATTTATTTCCTAATCATGTTACTCAATGTGACTGGCCATTTCCATTCAGTTCGTCTGACCTTTTTAAAATCTGTCATGAGGCAAGCCTCAGCTGCTGGACATCTGATTTCTTTGGCTGTTTGTTAAAAGAAAGCTTGCCAAAATGCTAAACATGATATCCCGAAGGTTTAATGTAATAAACAAGCAGAGATAGGGGTATGACCTGAATTGATTTCTTATGGTAGAGCTCTTCCAGATCTGTGTGTGGTGAACAATAGCTGCACTGTTATGAATGTCCAAACAAACACAGGAAACAAGAAACCCCCTACAGAAAAAAACCCTGACATTTTTAGAAAGTCCTGGAATACGAATTCAATCATATGGAACTTGTAACTTTGAACTAGTAACACTCATATGGAACTTTTGGACGTATCTCTTTACTCATTTTGAGGAAGGAAACCTTGGGAAAAGTCACTTAAATTTCCAGACTTGACAAATACAGCTAGATGTTAGTTTTAAAGTCCTTTTATTGGTGATTTATTATTTGTATTATATTTATAGGGACTAAGAAACCCAAAAAGACTGTATTGTTCAAATTTACTACCCTTTGGTTATGTTGTTGACTGTCTTTGATGACAAACAGTAAAAATGGCAAATTTGACCTCTTCCCAACAGGGAAAACCACCAATAATCAAGAAAGCATAATTATATGGTTATGAATTACTATGGCTATATGGATTATATGGGGCAAAAACAGCCACCAACATAAGTAAATTTTCCCAGAGTGCATTGTTGAGTTTTGCTTTTTAGTTCAAAGCATTTTCCCAAAATAAAAATTGTCACCAAAAATCGCTGCATTTGCTGAAGCACAGAGAAGCTTGAGGCCAACTTAAGACTTAAAATCACCCCTGAGAAGATGAAAACATCCCCAACCGCACACAAGGGTTAAGTCTGTCTCATAATTTTGAGTTTATATTTCACAATTCTGAAATTATAATCTTCCAATTCTGACTTTTCTGCCATTCTGCATTTACATCTTGCAGAATTTATGCAGTTCTGTATTTTTGCTATTGTAATGTATTTTTAATGTATTTTTTGTTAAAGATATTTTATTTATGCTGTTTTTTTGTTTAAATAAATTAAATCAAATCAAATCAAATCAAATTTATGCAATTCTGAGTCTATTACATAATTCTAAGCTATATATCTTGCAGGATTTATGTAATTCTGAGACTATAATTATTTTTATATATTGTAATTCTAGTGTATATATTGTAATTCTGAGATGATATTGCGTCTCACAGTTCTCACTTTTCTGCAATTCTGAGTTTTAGTTTTCATAAATCTAAACTGTATATCTTGCGAGACGTTTCTGCAGTTCTTCAGTTTACGTCTCATAATTTTGAAATTGTGTGTCAAAATTCATTTTTTTTCCTGTGGTTATGATTTGTTTTGCAATTTTTAGGTTTTTAGTTCATAATTGTATCCTTTTCTGTCATTTTGAATTATATCTCATGATTCTGAGTTTTTATCTCACAATTTTGACACAAAAAACAACACAGAACTGCAAGATATAAACTTAAAATTGTGAGATAACCCAGAATTATAAAATGCGAATTCAGAAATGCAGGATGTAAGCTTAAATTTATGATATAAACTCAGATTCTAGAGATGCAAATAAGACATAAGACATAAACTCCATCAGATCTGTGAGACAAGTTAAAATGAACCTTTCTTTAATAAATCCCTCAACTAAAAATACACATTTTTCAGATTAAAACCCAAAAAGGCAGGGCAAGCACCTGTCTAATTCTTCTTATACATACAAAAACACATGTAAGCACTTCACACCACACGCCCGTCCCAAGCCCCGCTCAAGAGAGAGAGAGGGATGGGAAAGGAAAAGTCCCTCTTTCAAGGCTACCTGCCACTCATTTAGCTTTGCTGATGCAGGGATTATTATTGTTGGCCAAAAGTAATTACTGCAATATGTGACCTTTCTTCTGCTTCTGCCCTGACAGCGTTTTGTCTGGACCAGATCAAAAAACCTGTTGCATAGCTCATGATGTTTCTTTCCTAGACCCGCGCTGCTCCGAAAACAAACACAGCTTTGAAGAAGGAGGTCACAAACCGCTGTGCAAACACCAGCCATTCAAAATAAAGCATTTTTTTCCAAGCTTTCACTTCTATGTTGAGTATTCTTCTGTTCATTGAATATTTCTCAATACGCAAAACCTGTTGCACACCCCAGTTTTATATTGGGTATTTAAGGGGATAGTTTTTCCAAAATTACAAAACAATCAGACATCATTAAATGAAGATTTTTACATTATTAATAAATTGTACGCAGCACAGTGAGGAAGGATGAAAATCAATTAACAGTGACAATAGTGTATACAAGTGGGTCATTTAAAGGTGTAGTATGTAAGTTTGACACCCAGTGGTTGAACTACTGTAGGTATTATATTCCTGGATCAAAACAAACACAAGCACAGGTTTCCTGGGGCCTGTTCCATAAACCAAGCTTACAGAAAAAGCCAGTCTTATTTTGGTATGTCAGGTTTATTAATGGCGGATTCGGTTTCATAAATCAAATTTACGATAGTCCAAGCTCAGTTACTCTGGCAACTTATGCTGTAAAACTAGCATGGTCTGTGGAAGGTTTAATTCTCTGGCCAAGTCTTAAGTTCAAGCTTAATGAAGGTAATATTAACATTTACCTGCCATCATTTGATGCCATTTTAATTCATTTAACCTCTCAATAATGATTAAAACTTTATAGTCACTTCATAGTAAATATTTCTATTCAGATACCCGTACGGTCAATTATCATCGATGTAGAAAAGTGATGTAAAATTACAATTTTCGTAATTTAAAAATATATTTGCATACTGACCACCAGGAAAACTCCCGATCATAGATATGTGTATATATCTTTGCACCTTGGTCCCACATTTATTTCATAGGAGCGCTACCCTGTACTAAAATGGCAGCTCTATTGACACATTCCTTCCAACAGTCAACATTAGCGTAGGCGACATCTAATGTAAATATCTATGGCTATGAACAGTGGTCTAATTTCTGAGCTCTTTCTGTTTTCGTATTTGCCATGGTACCACACAATACATATGCTCGACCTTCAGGGTTTCACGACAGTAATGTGCACGAGCAGTTATCTAGATTATTTAAACTGAAGTCAGATTAGTTAGGTCAAATGATCTTCAACTTGCTGTTATATAACCAATTTAAGCATGGACGTTTAGCTCGGCTCATTGAAGTCAGGTTTTTGACATTAATCCTCGCTTTTCTAAACCACTTTTATGAAACAGCCCCCTGATGAAGCGAGTCTGACTTAAGTCATGTTCTGAATTAAAGCAACGGCACGCGAAAGAGGGAATATTTTCCATATTAAAAGGAGTTTTTGTTCTAACCAACAAATCGACTTGATTAGAAACGGCTGATATTTGTTGCAGCTGAACAACAGGAGAAACTGTGATCACCTCAGGTACACCTCATGTGCTTTATTCAGTGTTGAATGCTAACAATGAGAGTTTGAATGCCATTTTGCATGACTTTTATTGCCATACTAATGAAAGCAGCAGCAGATAGTTTACCTCATACCTTGAAAATAAACCTTTTGAAACTTTAGAACTGTGAAATAATGCAAACCAACACATATCAGTGATTCAGCATGTACATTTGATAATGTTAAAGATGGTTAATATGTATTAAACAGATTATAAACTAATATTCTGTGCTTCTGAATGACTGTGTTTAAATTTCATTATGTTTCATCTGGTGCAAATAGCACAATTGTTTATCACTGAAAATCTCATCACGTAGCATGTTGTTAGGACACGCGGTTACAATGTAACCTGCTCACCTAATGTTTACGCTCCTAATGTTTATATTATTTGCTAATTCTAATTGCTAATAGCCACTTCATGTTTAACTCTGAATCTGCATCTCATTTCCGGGCAGTTACTGTCCACCGGAGGTCGCATTTTGGTCACGGACGCATGCTTTGAGTGCCTTTCTGAATGAATGAATGAATGAATGAAATACGCTGTTTTCCAACCAGGCATTGGACAGGTTAAACGAACCAAAGCAAAGACAGCATTCCAGCAGAATATCTGACTTTAGCATAAACAAGAATGTTCACTTGGCATGTTTCTTAAATATCTGCAAACATATTATGGTATTTTCATGCTTTAGAAAAGTCCAAAACTTACATACAGCACCTTTAACAAGAACTGTAATTTAAAATTGTACACAATAATGGAATGTGACCATAAAGACAATAAGCCAGTTTTTAAGAGTACAATCATTTGAACAATCAGTCTAATTCATTTTAAACTACCTAAAAATTCAGATTTTTACAGTTGTAATAAAAAAAATCTAAATTGCAACATTAGACCATGATTCAATCACTGAGACATAATATCAGTTTAAATCAGGAACCTTCCTGGATGTTATTTCAACAAATAAAAACCATATGTTTCACAATGCTGATTTCCTTTGCAATTTTGTCAGCAGAGCACAAACACAAAACCACTGAGCTGCTTGCCAATCTTAACAGTAGACAGAGATCATGAGAAACCCACCATTTCCAGACAAAAACGAAACTGAGCTGTGGTGTGCTGAGCAGAATATTCACTCACTTCAATCCTGCACTCCTTCTATCATATAAAAAAGATGGATGGACAGAAAGGATGGATGGATGCATTGGTGGATGAATGGATTGATAGCCACATATTTTTGGATGGATGGAAGGATGGACAGATAGAGACAAATGGAATGGATAGAGAGGGACAGAGACAAGACAGGTGGGTGGATGAATGAACAGATAAGAGACAGAGACAGATCGATGGATGGATGGATGACCAGACAAAAGGATTACAAGATGACAAAAAGAATGGGTTGACAGAAAGAGAGATGGGTGGATGGATAAATGGATGGATGGATGGATGGATGGATGGATAGATAGATAGATGGATGGATGACTAGATAGAAACAAAGACAGATGGATAGATGGATGGACGAAAAGTCAAAACAATAACAGAATGTCAAAAAGAATGGATTGACAGGAAGAGGAATGAATGGATGGATGGATGGATGGATGGACGGGTGGGTGGATGGATGGACAGATGGATGGATAGATGGAGATGGATGGACAGATGATAGGATAAATGAACAGACAAAAAGACAACAGTCTGACATAAAGGATGGATGAATAGCAAGAGATGGATGGATGGATGGATGGATGGATGGATGGATGACTGAATGAATGGATGGATGGATGGATAGATGGATAGATGGATGGATGAGTGGATGGATGGATGGATGGATGGATGGATGAGTGGGTGAATGGATGGACAGATGGAGATGGACGGATGGATAGATGGATGGATGGATGAGAGATGGAGATGGATGGATGGATGGAGAGATGATTGGATAAATTAACAGAAAAAAAGACAAAAGTCTGACATAAAGGATCGATGGATAGCAACAGATGGATGGATGGATGGATGGATGGATAGATGGATGGATGATTGGATGGATGGACAGATGATTGGATAAATGAACAGACAAAAAAAACACCAGTCTGACACAAAAGAAGAATGTATGGATGGATAGCAACAGATGCTTGGATGGATGGATGGATGGATGGAGGGAGGAATGGATGGACAGATAGAGACAGATGGAATGGATAGAGAGGAATAGAGACAAGACGGGTGGATGGATGGATGGATGGATGGATGGATGGATGGATGGATGGATGG
>CAIGQQ010008883.1:5712017-5725321 GCA_903798035.1 Danio albolineatus
GACATAAACAGACCAATGTATAAATGGATGATATAAATGAACAGATAAAGAGGCGTGTGAATGGATGGATGGATTGATGGAGGGATGGATGGATGGATAAGGAGACTAATGTGTGGATACTTGGAAGGATAGAGATATAAAAAGGCATGTGGATGGATGGATGGATGGATGAACAGACTAAACGACAACTGAATGAAAAGATGGCTGGCATAATGGATTGAGAGAAATGGATATATGGCTGTATGGATGGACAGATAGAGGTGGACGAATGGATGAGTGGATGCACAGCAAATGACAACAGGATAAAGAGATGGATGGTTGGATGGATGAATGTATGGATCTCTAGTGCAGTGTTTCTCAACTGGTGGATCGCGACCCAAAAGTGGGTCGCAGGAACATTTTCATTGGGTCGCGGAGTGTGTGGTCAAAAACACAACAAAAGTTTAATTTTTAGCTTGTTTTGCGTATACCGGACTTTTATTTTGAAATGCGCGCACAACAACAGATCCCTTTGGAATCGACGTGGAAAGCGTCATGTTGCCGAGCAACATAGAGAGTCAGCTCGTGGAGCTTTCATGTGATAAGACGCTGAAAAGGAAATTCAGTGAAGTAAGCCTCCCCCAGTTTTTTGCGATCTGAGAGTGCCATCAAACCCATCCCACTCAGAACTACGTATTTGTATGAAAGTGGCTTCTCTTCCTTGGTGCAGTTGACTCCAAGCAAAGGAACAGCTTGTACATAGAGCACGATCTTCGGGTAGCACTGTCTACCATCACCCCTGACTTTGAAACTCTTATCACATCAGTAAAGCACATCCTCAGTTATCTCATTATCTTCCCTAATTACTGTTAAGTGAAACATATGTTTATAATTGCTGTCATATTAGATGTAAAAATGGTTATGAATGTTTTAATCATTTTACAATTGGCTGGTTTGTTCTGTTCAACAGGATCAGTGTTAATGTTTTATTAACAGTTCAGTTTTGTTTATGGTAACAACCTTACCTTACCCTAACCACTGTTTACAGTATTTGTCATTTTTACTTTGTAATATTTCTAAAATTTGACACATTTTGTTAAATGTCAGAAATAAAATATTGTTTATTTGTAAGTCTTGCTGATTTTCTCATGATTTTTCTTTCACTACTTGTGTATGTTAACAAATAAATACAAATTAATGATAATTCCTAAAATTAGATTACAGTTCCTAAAAATTTGGGTCGTGGCTTGATGACCATGTAAAAATGTGGGTCCCGTGGCCAAACCAGTGCAGAACCACTGATCTAGTGCACACACAAAATGTACAGAAACAGACAAAGAGAGGGACGAATAAATAGACAGGTGCTGAACTCTCTTAAGGGCAACACGATGGCTCAGTGGTTAGCACTGTCACCTCACAGCAAGAAGGTCGCTGGCTTGAGTCCCGAATGGGCCAGTTGGCATTTGTGCGTGGAGTTTGCATGTTCTCCCTGTGTTGGCGTGGGTTTCTTCCAGGTGCTCCAATTTCCCTCACAGTCCAAAGACATGCGCTATAGGTGAATTGACTAACTAAATTGGCCGTAGTGTAGGTGTGTGAATGAGTGTGCATGGATGTTTCCCAGTACTGGGTTGCAGCTAGAAGGGCATCCGCTGTGTAAAACATATGCTGGATAAGTTGGTGGTTCAGTCCACTGTGATGACCCCAGATGAAGGGGACTAAGCTGAAGGCAAACAAGTAAATGAATGAACTTAATATACAATGTAGAGTTAATTGATGTGCTTTATTTTAATGTTTACTTCACGCCCTGTGCTGCCACTGAAATTTGAGATGCTTCATTTAAAGTCCTACAAAAGTCTGTCTTTCTCCACCAAGAGCTGTTTTCTGGTTGGAAGATAATACTAACATATCAGATTCTGTGAACCACAGAGACGACAGTTTTACTCACTGGCTGTCGCATTCACAAAAACATTTGGAGGATTGACTGTCTCTTGGAGAAGCGTCTGCCCGAGATTTGCAACCAAGTATTATGCAGATGGATCATATTCTCCAACTACAGCTAAATGATAGTCGACAGACACCAGAAGACAGAGCTGCACCAAAACGAACAGCCAATGTTCATAACCAGATGGAGTTTGCACTGAAGGAACAGAGCGGCTTTAGCTCTATCTTTCCCCATCTTCAGTGTTTCTGACTGCAGTCATGAGACTTGAGGCACGCGCTTCTCAGAGCTGCATTTTTACATTTTACTCAACAACAACCCTGACTCAAAACCTGCATGATTGCAGTCTATTTTTCACTGTCAACAAGCAACTTAACATTAAATTGATACATGGGAAATCAGTGACTTAGTTTGACTGTTTATGATGAAGGAAGCATTTTTTTCTCATAAGCAAGAACTGTCATAATTGATTGATTATAGAGAGGTATAACAGAATCAATAAATACAGCATCATTTAATTATTTTTCATTTATTAATGCAACATTTTTTGAACAATTCTGTTTCAGTTATTTCATACATTTCCTTTTTTCTCTCTTAAACAGCCCATATTATGGATTTTTGAAAATGACCTTCCTTGCAGTGTGTACCACAGCTCTAAGTGAAGTGAAATGTCCAGCTAAGGCTTAAATCTGAAAGTGCACAGTGTTAAAACTATTGATTCATCTATAAAAGAGTCGACTCATCGTTGTTTAAATGAATCTTTATTATAACGAGTCTTTAGCCGTTTCGGCTTGACGTCAACGCGAAACATAAGCCCCGTCCACTAGTTGTGCGCGCAGACCCCGGGAAAATTGAACTCCCCGGCCCCGCCCACAGACAGTAAGAAAAAGTGGAAGACGGCAAGCGCTGTATCGCATTCCGGTTAAATCATGTCCCGTAGACGCTGTGCTCTGAAGTGCGAGGGAAAAGCTGTGTTCTTTCCCCTACCTAAAGATGAACCTGTGAAGAGTCAGTAATTTAGGTTTATTTTTGGTAAAATACCTGAGAATTATAGCCCCAACATGGTGCTGTGTTCGCGTCATTTCTCTGAAGAGAGCTACACCAATCTACAAGCTTACAATGCGGGATTTGCTGCACGGTTGTTGTTAAAGGATGGATCAATACCCAGTTTATTTGGACCAGCATGTTCTTCCAGTCTTGTTCACTGTAACAAGGTAAATATGGATGTAGTTGTCTGGATTGTGTTTGCTCCGTGCAGCATGTAGCGGTAGCCATTTAGCTTACTGCCGAATGTTACTAGTTGTTGGCTTACAATAGTCCATGAAGTGTTAATTATTACTGAATGTTGTTATGATGAAGAATATAGCAATACGCTGTTGTACAACTGCAGTGATTTTTTTCAATATGTTCTGGCATTGGGCTGTTGACACGTAAAGGACATGACGTGGTAGCGTAGCGTGACGTGACGTGGTAGCGTCACATAAAAGAGGTGCTTGGGGAAAAAGACTTACTCAGACGATTCATATGGGAGTCGGTGGGAAAATGAGGTAAAAATAAATACATGTTATAAGACATCGAAAGTGTTTTTTAACCTTGCATACATATCATCCTGTTGTTTCGGACTTCAAAAAGTGAAATTTAACCGTTCTCAACCCAACATATGGGCTCTTTAATAAAATTGACTTTATTATTTTAACTATTATTTTAAGTAATTATTTACACATGATTTTAACATCGATATGAAACTCTTAAAGATGTCATTTATAATAGTTCAAAATAATTTTAGATATCCTACTTTGATTTTTTAAAAAAATTCGGGGTTTTCACCTTTATTGGATAGGACAGTAGAGAGAATTGACAGGAAAGCATGTGCAGAAAGTGCATGTGTCGACGCACTAACCACTACACCACTGGCACCGACACTTAGATTTTAATTTTAAAGTAATTTCTTGTGCTGTCACATTAAAAATTTTAAAAAGTTTAGTTTTAGTATATTATTTTGTGGTATAGGGTAGCACAATCGTCTCACAGCAAGAAGGTCGCTAGTTCGAGCCTCGGCTGGGTCAGTTGGCATTTCTGTGTGGAGTTTGCATGTTCTCCCCGTGGTTGCCTGGGTTTCCTCCAGGTGATCCCGTATCCCCCACAAGTCCAAAGACAGGTGAATTGGATAAGCTACATTGTCCTTAATGTATGTGTGAATCAGTGTCTATGGATGTTTCCCAGTGGTGGGTTGCAGCTGGAAGGGCATCCGCTGCGTAAAACATATGCTGGGTAAGTCAGCGGTTCATTCCGCTGTGGCAACTAAGCCGAAAAGAAAATGAATGTATGTAAACACAATTATTTCATGAACTACAAATCTGCTGGTTTATGGACTACATATCCAGTCATACAACACACTCACACTCCTGCTCCAAGTTACCATTGATTGCAATCACTCACACAGCTGATGCTGCTCACAAACTGATTTCATGGACTATTTAAACCACACAGAAACACTCACTGAGTCTTACTGTAAAGTGACATTACAACGTGTTTCCGCTGTCTTGTCTTGCCGTGTTTTGAGCCTTGCCCTTTTTATTTGTATATCCTTTTCTGCTGCCTGCCTCTGACCATCTGCCTGCCCATTGACTATGATTCTGGATTTCCTGTATACATCTGTTTGCACCTGTGTTGACCATTGCTTACCTGACCTCGCTAACCTGCATTTGGATCCACACATCTGTTGTCAGTGTCACTCCCCGCGCAACATATATATATATGTGTGTGTATTAATGGTATTATTAGTAGTTTTTTTTACATACAATTATTTTAATATTACAATATATAATGTTATAATATGATAACATAATAACAACAAGGTTGTTTAAAAATTCGTATCATTTCAATGCAATCAAACTTGATGGGATCAGATCTGTTGTTTTGCCTCTTGACTTTTAGACTCTTTGACTTTTACTGCATGTAAATCTTTCATGAAACTCTGATCTCCCACTCAACTTCTCCGGCAAATATACTATGTCTACTGCTTTTGCATGACTAATGGGATTGAGGAAGGTTGATTACGAAAAGCTCTTCCGGCTTTATCCCAGGCCTCAGCGTTTGACCCCCTTTCATTAAAGGGTTAAAACATTAGTCATCCACAGCAAGTCTCTGTGATGACTGCCTTTGATTTCCACCCTTTGAGGACACAAGAGTGCAAGGGCCTACAGGGTCGCACACAAAGACCTCCGCGGCCCCTCTGTATCGTAATAACTCTGTGTGATTTCTCTACAGACAAGAGCCGCTCTTGGCGGCTCGGCTGCATGCATGCGCTCGGTCTGAGGAATGCTGGACTAGAGACACTGTCAGGCCTGTGTGGATCCATCAGGCTCACAGGCTGCAGAAGAGAGAAGCCTTTGTCTGTTTGGTCAGGGCTATTTATAGACGTGCGCATAAGGAAACTGGAGGAATCAGTGCCATTCAGATTCAGAGATTCATACTGAGCTTGAATGAAGTCTTCAATGAGCTAAGCATATAGTCATTTATCTGACTGGAAACGGTGCTGTGAATCAGCTCATGAGTGAATAGAAGAGTCAAAGAAATGACCGGTGACAGTGCTAACCACTGAGCCACCATGGTTCATTTAATACTAAAACTGTTTTTTGAAGTCTGCAAATACAAATTTCACCAAAGCAGCAGGTATCTGAGAAGAACTTCAGACAAACATGCACCACAACATTAGTATGAGAACATGGCGGTCAGTGTTGCAAGATACACTTGAATGTTTCCAGCCCAAACTGTCCAAAACCCTCCCAAACGCCCATATTTTGTCAACCCGCTTAAGCCTTTTTAACCAGAACAATCAAATTCTAATCCTGCAAAAAGACCTTAATCGTCTGACATTATCCAAAAGGAAACAAATAAAAAATGAAGTATTATATCAAGTTCAGCTGACACCTTTTTATTCACGTCCTTTTAGTTCAGGCAAGTTAAAACTGATATGTAAGTTATGTCAACACATTCAACCCAGATAAGTTAACTTAAATTAAGTTGTGATAACTAATTGGCACAAACTTTTTTTTAGCAGCGCAGCAAATATCTGTGCAAGAAGCTGAACATTACCCTTGATTAGGCATGGGATGATAATCATTTCAAGGTATACTGCGGTTTGGAAAAGTCAAGGTTTTCATGCCGCCAAAATTTTCTGCTATACCATTCCTAAGGTATGTGTAAGATTTTTTTTACTTTTTAAAATTATTTTAGTTTTTTAGGTGTAAATTGCAAAGACATCTGTGTTTTTGAAACAAATGAAGACTACAGAAGTCAATGATTCACTTGAATTATTTAGCCTGACATGTTTACTGCTCCAAAATACTTTAAATGTTTCTCAAAATAAAATTTATTGTGTTCAAAGGGGAAAAAGGTTTTGTTTTTTAGCCAGACTTTTAAAAAGAATATATTTTAGAGCAGTAATCACAATACCGTCATACCATGATACCATGATATTATCATACTGTCAGAATCTTATACCGGCCCATGCCTACCCTTGATCCACCCTAGTCCAAGGTAATCCAGCTGCAAACTATCTATATATAAAAAATACATTCCCAGCAGAGAACACTTCACAGGTTCTCATTTTTTGGCTGCAGATTGCTACGAACAGTACTACTCGCAGAGGCTATGGATATTTAAGGTCACAATTTTGTAATTATTGTTCAGTTTGTTTCACAGACCAATTGTTTCGATTAATAGACCTCAGTGTATCACAGGAGCAAGTTAATCCACTTGTTCCTCCAAGGCGATGGCAAGACTTTGTTTTTCTTGGCACTGCACAGTGTATTGTTGTCTTCAGAGCATCTTTATCGTTTGTTATCTGTGCATTTCTCTCTCTTGATATTTAACTACTACATAGGCCTGTCACGATATCTATTTTTTGTTGTATGATAGGCCACGGTGGCGTAGTGAGTAGCACGTTCGCCTCACAGCAAGAAGGTCACTGGTTTGAGCCCCGGCTGGATCAGTTGGCATTTCTGTGTGGAGTTTGCATGCTCTCCCTGTGGTTGCGTGGGTTTCCTCCGGGTGCTCCGGTTTCCCCCACAAGTCCAAAGACATGTTGTATAGGTGAATTAGGTAAGCTAAATTGTCCGTAGTGTATGAGTGTGAATGGAATTTTCCCAGAGATGGGTTGCAGCTGGAAGGGCATCCGCTGCGTAAAACAAATGCTGGATAAGTTGGTGGTTCATTCCGCTGTGGCAACGCCGGATTAATAAAGGGACTAAGCCGAAAAGAAAATGAATGAACGAATGAATGAATGAATGTTGTACAATATATTGCACCAAAATATATTGCGATAAACAATATTATTGTCATTTTATGTCACTCAATATATAATGTCAGAATGACAATAAAATATCATTTCAATGCAAGTACACTCATACAAAAAAAAACATATAATATTTTATTATTAAGACTATTTTATTTAACCATAGTCATTTTAACAATTTGATAGTAAGGCATTGGAATCAGAATGCGAAAATGCATATTCTAAATAAATAATAATAAAAGTGCAAGGTTAAGAGTAACAGAAGCTTTGATATCTGCGACCAGATCAATTTTCAGTTGTCAGGCACCTATTTAAAAAATAAACTATAGTCATTTATAATAAATACTACACTGCTTTTAGCCATACTGACACTTACACCTCCAAAAAAGATAGATGTTTTTTCTGTTGTGGCGGGGTTTAGACACACTATTGCAGAAAAAAATGGCACATTCCACGACTTGCAGTCAACCTTATCATCTGTTCTTAGACTAATTAAAGAAGTTTTGACACTAACATGATCAGTGGCACAATGTGTGTTAAAGGGTCAAAGGCATTTTTATTCTATTTTACTTTATTTTTATGACCCCTTTATTGTTTCATAAGGAATCCACGCTACATTTTTCATTCCCATTGACTTCCATTCATAAATATGTGAATGGAGGAGACAGGAAACCTGACGAAGTTTCACATTTCACACTTGCATTCCACAGTTCAACTTTGGTTAGGTCATTCCTGTGAATTGGTATCACATGATGAAGTGTGTGACCAACACAACATCAATACATCAACGTTAAATTCACAATAATGTGGCACACATGCGTATACGTTTCCTTAAAATCTTCATAAAAAAAGCCTCTGCAAAGAATGTCATACAAATTTAGTGTGTTTTAGGTATAACATAATATTTGGTTCATCTACATGATCCAGGCCTACTAAGAAGCCAGCTCACATTAAACAGGGCATTTCCAAATCTCTACATGACTAAAAACAGTAACATGTAGCTAATGAGCTGTTTTTTCCTGGCATCCACGCAAACAAACTGAGTGTCGAACACATTCTCTCGCGGATTTCCTGCGTGAGAGGCAAGGAAGTCTTCTTTCAGATCATGAATAGCTATCATGCTGAACTGGCCTTCAACCAGCGCAGAACAGCAGGATGAAGGGTCTGATATAGCTGCCCCAATGGAAAGTTTGGGACATGAGGAATACAGGATGAGCGGATGCGAGATATTCGACAGCATGGCTTTGAATAGACCTGCACTTTTGGGCCTATATAATGTTTCAGGGTATTAAGTGTAAACAATTACCGTTATGGTTATTTGATTATACTGGAGATGTTTCTTTCAGACTTTTAAAAATATATATAATTGTGAAGAAAACAAATAAGTAACAAAACAGCTGCTTTGTTCCATAAAAAGGTCATTTTAGTACACTTATTGATAAGATTTTACAATTAAACATCATTAGTTAACATTTCATTATGGATTATGAACTAACATGAACTAATAAACAAAATATGTTTTTGTTTAATATTATTTAAAATTAAACTAACCTTAAACTGTGTAAATGCTATATTTTTCATTAGTTTATGTGAGCTAATATGCTTTTAATGAAAGAAACTGAAAACAATTCACAATAAGGTTTCATTTGTTACCAATAGTTAATTTATTAGTTTATACACAGAAAAGAAAGACTTGTCTTACTTTTTATCTTAAATCAAGAAGCGTTTTGTAGAAAAGTAAAACAAACAAAAAAAAATTCTGAAATAATAAATCAAACTTAAATGAGTTTTTGTTTTAAACAAGCACAAATGTCTGTCAATGAGTTAAGTAAAATAACGTTATTTCAAATCTGAAACAAGATTATTTTATTTCATAATATTTCTGAAAACAAAACAATGTTTTACTTGTCTAGAAAAAGTTTCTTTGTTTAAGAACTTTTTGATATTTGAACTAGAAAAAAGACAAAAACTCTAATTGAGAAAAACATTTTTTGTATAACAAAATATTTCACAGCATTTCCTTATTAATATTACATCACCCCGATGTGTTAATCAGACTAAACAAAAACAACTTATGATTTTACCTATATGTAGTAATGTAGTAATTACATAAACTACAATAAATAAATGCTTTAGAAGTATTGTTTACAATTTGTTCACGTTATGATGTTGTTAGCTAATGCAAACAAATGGATTCTTATTGAAAAGTGTTACCATCAAACATGCATATACATAAACATATCTGATACTGTGTAAGGATTTAAGGTACAATCATGAGGTATAATTTATTTACTGTTATATTCAAGACAACATGATTGACTATACAAGCTTCTACATGAAAGATTAACATGCTGAATGGGGTGATGATGTCATTATGATGTCATCATTATGTATTTTACGGAATTGCAGAAATTGTATATTTCTACGGAATTGCATCATTTCCATGAACCAGAATGATGAAGGTGCAATGATGACACATACATTGAGGACACAATGTTAGACATAAGTGAAAATACCAAACTTTCTCTCTCTTTCTCATATATGGTTATTATTTACATTTTATAGTATGCATATAGTTGTTTTGGTTACTTGTTTTGTGTTATTATATTATTGAATAAATATGAATAAACATATAGCAACTAGCATAACTACATTTTACACATTTTATGTAGTAATTTGCCACACATACAGTCTGACATTTATATTTAGACTATATTTTAAACTTTTAGCCATCTCTTGCATCACCCACCACAGTAAATTGTGGTTTAAAGACAAGAAACGTATCGATAAAGCTATAAATGTAGGCTACTAATAATTTCATTCACATTCCACCACAGGTAGGCTGCTACACTACAAAGGTGTTCTGTATTCCTATAACACTATCCAAAAACTACAATAATAATAACTAATAACGTATTTACGGTACGGTTATTTTAGTATGAATGATATTTGAGACTTACAGGTGGAGTCGGCGACCTCCATGAGGAAGATGGTGTTTTTCTTGAGTACTCCGTGAACACGCTTCAGCAGTCCCGCGCTCTCATGTACACGAGCAGCATCTTGTGCGGCGCGCGCGTGGCCAACACTACACTTTTGACAGGGGCACACCGCTCCAAATCACTGCTCTCCCGGGTCCTAGTGCGCGCACCCCTACCTTGCTTATCGACATTTTTTTTCTTTTCTTTTTTATTGAATGTACAGCAATGTACAACAACTTGGCATTATCAGTATCACTACACGTTCACGTTACAATAAAACAACAGGTGCAAAAAAATGAACAAATTATATACACAAATATTAATAATACATAAATATCAAATAACAAATAACAAAACATAATAAAATAAACGAAAGGTTTTTTTCTGTGTGTTTTATATTGTTTTATAAAAAAGAGAAGATTAACTGCACTTTTTGTTTTCATTATCTTCAGGGCTTTTACATAAGACATAATCTCATTATTAAAGGCACACACCTTCAAATATTGATAAATAAATATTGAGGATGTAATTGATTAACACTGCATCTTTTTTAATTTGATTTTAATTTTATTTTAAGACCATAAACAATGTTATTCACAGTGAGGATCCTGAGGTGCTTAGCGACTAATTACAGAAGTAAACAATGTCATCTATAGTGCATTATTAACAGTTATTTTTTATCATATTTTCATAGGGCTCCGCATCTGTTCATTGCAACATTAAAGTAATAAGCTTGTCCTTTCAGTATTTGAAAATGCTACATGTTAAATTATGCTGTCATGATGGAGAAAAAAGCTATTTGTTTGGCGTTTGGAGCTACGGGACAATATAACCATTTTGTTTTGAATCAATGCAACATCAGCATTATTACTGAGAAGCCAGAGATTGTGGCTGATGCTAAAGTTTAGCTCCATCCAGAGGTTGGATGCAGTATTAGACATCAAATCGCATACTTGTAACTATATCTGTATATTGGCTATGCCCCCAGTCACTTCTCAGCAGCAATTTTCTTAAAGCATTATAAGCCATGAACCGGCTGTGAGAAGAATGATTACATTACAAGCTTCTATTTACAACAAATAGTATATGAATATCAGTAATAAACATGAAATATAGCCTACTGAGCAATGAAGGAGAGGACCACAGTGAAATATCAAACTAAATTTAAAGTTTGCTGTTTCTATGGACACTACATTTCTAGTTTATTTCTAAGTATGTATAAATATGAGCAAATATTTAAGAGTGCTGGATGAGTTTAAGACCTCTATTGGCACATTTAATTGCATGCTGTGACCTTATTGGTAGATTTTCTGTTGAGCCTCATGGGCAATATTCTTTCTGAATCTCTTTATCAATGTATTTTAAATCATTTTAAATAATGTAAACAGAGAGTTCAACAAACACACACAAACTCACAATAGACCTGTCTGCAAAGGATTGCCCTGTAGTAGGTTGCAGCTGGAAGGGCATCCGCCGTGTAAAACATATGCTGGATAAGTTGCCGGTTCACTCCGCTGTGGTGACCTCTGATAAATAAAGGCACAAAGCCGATTAAGTTGATTTGGAAAAGAAAAATTATTCACAGGTGATAATATCTCATGTAAAAAATAAAACCTTTCTAATCTGCCTATTAATGCTATCTAAACGGATGTAATAATGTTAACAATAAATAAAGTATTATATGTTCAGCATTTGACTACACACCATATTGAAAATGAATATTTTTATCAATTTCTCCATAAATATAAGGTAACATATTAATATAAGGTAACACATTTTGGTGCATTTGAACAAAACAGATTTATTAAACAGATATATTTATTAAAATAATATTAAAATCACAGAACATCTTTAGAAATAGAAAGATAACACATTTACATTCATGCAAAATATTGTAAAAAATTTACAAACTACAGCATTTCAACAAAATTGTATATATTTTTTGGTTTTTCTTGATTTTTGCTATTTTTACAATTTAATATTTTTCCCTAACATAGAAATTTGGGCTACTAATTTTTGAACCATTACCATAAGTTATTTTGTTAGATTAGCTCCAGATTTTGCTTCAGCACTAATTAAACTAATGTATATGCACAAATATTATTTCATCATTTTTATGGACAGAATTTCAAGGCAGCCTTGGGCTGGAGGGGGTCCGGTTAGGGGACCACAGGATTTCATCTCTGTTATTCGCAGACGATGTTGTTGTGTTGGCTTCATCGAACATGGACCTTCAGCATGCACTGGGGCAGTTTGCTGCCGAGTGTGACGCGGCTGGGATGAGAATCAGCACCTCCAAGTCCGAGGCCATGGTGCTCCACCGAAAAAAGGTGGTCTGCCATCTCCAAGTTGGAGGAAAGTCCTTACCCCAGGTTGAGGAGTTCAAGTATCTTTGGGTTTTGTTCATGAGTGAGGGAAGGATGGAGTGTGAGATTGACAGGCGGATTGGTGTAGCGGCAGCAGTAATGTGATCGATGTACCGGTCCGTTGTGGTAAAGAGTGAGCTGAGCCGAAAGGCAAAGCTTTCGGTTTACCAGTCAATCTACGTTTCTACTCTCACCTATGGTCATGAGCTCTGGGTCATGACCGAAAGAACAAGATCTCGGATACAAGCGGCCGAAATGAGTTTCCTTCGCAGGGTGGCAGGGTGCACCCTTATGGATAAGGTGAGGAGCTCTGACACCTGGGAGGAGCTTGGAGTAGAGCCGCTGCTCCTCCACATCGAGAGAAGTCAGCTGAGGTGGCTCGGGCATCTGTTTCGGATGCCTCCTGGACGCTTACCTAGGGAGGTGTTCCAGGCATGTGCCACCGGGAGGAGGCCTCGGGGAAGACCCAGGACACGCTGGAGGGACTATGTCTCCCGGCTGGCCTGGGAACGCCTCGGGATCCCCCCGGAGGAGCTGGAAGAAATGTCTGGGGAGAGGGAGGTCTAGGGTTCTTTCCTAAGACTGCTGCCCCCGCGACCCGGCCCTGGAAAAGCAGAAGAAAATGAATGAATGAATGAATGAATGAATGAATATATGCACAAATATAGAAAGTATTCATCTAAATGAGAGATATGTGTTTAAGGGGTGGGGGTGTACTCATATATGCTGAGCATTGTATATAT
>CAIGQQ010008883.1:5725721-5773053 GCA_903798035.1 Danio albolineatus
TTCATCTAAATGAGAGATATGTGTTTAATGGGTCTCAGTACTCATATATATAGTTACATATATATATATATATATATATGTAACTGTTGATATGAGTAATGAGAAGTTAATATTGTTTCATGGAATTGAACTGACATGAACGGATATTCTGATGACATAGTATTTTTAATAAAATATAATAAAATCTATCATAGTATCTCAATACTAATAATGCTGCTGATTTACATTGAAAAAGAAATGAACTATTTTATTGGCCAGATAAAAATGCCTACTAAACTTTTACTGTTCATCCTGAGTATGTGATGTTTAAAATACAGCAATAACATCCACTAATGTACAATTTTTCATAAAGTGAAAGAATAAAAATCTGAGAATTTGATTTGATTTTAAAATCCAGAAATATCAAAAAACAAAATTGCAAGGAACCCTGAAGAGCCCGCCCTTTCCCTTTTATCTCAAACCATATAGGTCAATCACCCGTCAATCATCTAAAAACAGAACATCTACTGGATAGCTCAGTAAAAGATGGGCGGGTCGTGAAGGGCTCCCAAACTGCTGCACATATCATCGCATCGGGGAGAAGCGCAGGATTTCCTGTGGCATTGCTGAAGTGGACGCATCCAAGTTTTACATTCGTAGAAGTACCTAGCCTACTTTAACCTCCGTCGATTTAATGTCTTAACCAAAACCATCTCATCCGTACGTGCTCAAGACTACACCTCGACGTAGTTAGTCTGCAAGAAGTCATCGAAGATGTCCGAAGCCACAGTGGCCGATACTCGCCGGTTAAACTCCAAACCGCAGGATCTGACGGACGCCTACGGCCCTCCCAGCAACTTTCTGGAAATCGACGTGTACGACCCGCAGACTATAGGAGTCGGTCGTAATCGCTTCACCACCTACGAAGTCCGGATGAGGGTAGGCTGAATAACCGTGATTGTGTGTTTGTTCCGGAGAGGCTGCGGCTCGGTTCGGCCTAACATTAGTTAGCCTGCGAGCTAACATGCTAACTAACACCCCATTCGAACTGAATACTGTTAAGCTTCACAAAAGCGTTTTATTTGATATAAACGCAAGATTACAGTCTGAATCCGTTTTTCTGAGTGCGCATGTCTGATTTAGATAGTCTGTCGGATAGAGACTGAGCTAATTAAGCTGTTGTTGTTATTCTGTCATTCAGCAACAATCACTGACGAGTTGGTTGTTTTTCATTTATGTCATAAAATGTATCATTTGATGCTTTGTTGTTACATTTGCATCGATGTATTAATGTAGTGCATTAGATGTATTCGAGAACGCGTTTAATTATGTTCAGTTTTAAAGTCGACCGATGTTAATGTAATGATTTATTCTGCGTTCTCCGTTGAAATGCAGACAAATCTTCCCATTTTTAAACTGAAGGAGTCGGTTGTCAGACGAAGATACAGCGACTTCGAGTGGCTGAAGAACGAGCTGGAAAGAGACAGCAAGGTATGACATCCTGGAGACTTGCAGGAAACATCTTGTAATATAAAATGTCGTTACAGCAAATGGTTGGTAATGTTAGTTGAACAAATGAACATCCATTCGGTGCAGATTGTTAAAAATGGACTTAAACCCTGTAGGCTGTACATTTACTAGAAATGCATTTGAGATGTAAACCTTTTAGGAGTGTAGACAAAACATTTGTAAAAGTATTTGTTTCTGTGTCTTAAATGTTTTTATGTGCCTTCATGCAGCTTAAGGTTTTAATTAGGGCTGCACAATATATCGTTTCAGCATTGATATCGCAACGTGAGCGTGTGCAATATTCACATTGCATTATATGCAACGTTAAATATGGGTTATAGCCTATCAATTGAGAATACATGAGATTTGTGGAGTCATCATTGCCTAGTAGAACCTTAACAGAGTGAAACTTTATCAATTGCATGTGTTTTAAAGGCATTTCAAGAAAGTGTAAAGAATTCAGGCACAATAACGTAAAACATTTGTAACTTTAATGAAGAATGATTTTGCTGAAGTATTAATACAATGAAATCAATACAGTGTTATTTTACGCTACCTGAATGCTGTTTGACTGTAATGAAAACCATAAAACACTGTTTATTTTACATTTAGCATTGCTTTATTGTATTTTTTCTTGTAATTTGTTTACTTTTTTATACATTATTCACACCTTTAAAAAAACTCAACCCTACCAATAAATTAAGGAATTTCACAAATAGTTGCTATTTAAGCCATCTGGTGAAATTGTATTCATATCACATTATATATCACAGCAAAACAAAATATTGCAATGTTAGATCTCCAATATCATGAAGCCCTAGTTTTGATGTGAGACACTACTGGTAAACGGACATACATTTGTTTTGCCTAATGGAACGAGTACACTGAGTGTCTCTTTAACGTTTTGTCAATTTGTGTCTGTAGATTGTAATTATATATATATTATACAATACATATTTTTAAAGGCTGTTTTCTCAATGTGTTTTTTTCTCCTGTGCTGAACCATACATCTCCGCTTTAGCAGCACTTACAAACACTAAATTACACAGATTCTTTTGTATCTGTAGATTTTTTTTTTTTTACAGAAAGATATGTTGATGCATAATTTGCTTGATTGCATACAACACGAAATTAATAAAATCATGTCGCTTATTAATGCGTGCACTGTAAAATTGTTATATTTTCATGGTTATTTTTGTTTACTAATAAGCATATCAACAAATTAAGTAAAAAGACATTTATGTGACGTAAAAGACGCTGTATCTCGTGTAAGTTTGCTTTCCAGATAAATATATATTGATTTTAAGAATCATTAGACATCATTAGACATATAAAGTCTTCTTACCATCATAAGGCCCTACCACGGTATTTTCAATCCATGAAAATAGAAGCTGGCATGGCATTAAAAAGCAAACAACAATCATAAAACCTGCAGAATGGTTTTCTTTAAAAATAATAATATTTATAATATGATATTGGGGAAAAATAGAGGCACACCTGACTCTTGAGAAAGAAAATAAAATGCTTCAGTTTTAGTTTCTGATTTCATGACCAAAAAAGTAAGGTGAAAGTCGGGCTGCACAATAACTTTTTAGCATTGAAATCGCAATGTGTTAATCCGCAATAGTCTCATCGAAGGACGTGCAATTTGGAGGCGGGATTGTTGTATTTGACCAGGTATGACAGTTCAGAACATTAAATTGAATTTTTTTATTTCCCCTCAAAAAACTCAAGAATTCCTGACTTAAGGAGTTTTTTTTTTATAACAGTATGGTATGTTACCTGCATTTAATGCTTATAAAATCTAATACTTTGTTGAAATCGGCATAATCTGTTTAAATGTGTAGTTTTATTCTGAAAGCTGTGTCAGTTTTAATAAACAATGCACTACAATGGTGATGGAATCATGAAGAAATAAACGTTCCTCAAAGACATGTTGCATCCCATTTTGTACGTAATGATTAAACAGTTATGGATAGTCAAGTCAAAATAAAATCAGTGATATACTTAGATTTTGAAAGTATATGCAAGGGTCAGCGTAGTGGGTTTTTTTTTTTTTTGACTTAAGTATACCTTGGCTTAACCTAATTAAGTGTTTGTGACATACTATTAACAAAACATGTTACAATAATGTTCTTATAATGTGTATTTGAAGATAAAGATTTCACTGCAAAATATAATTGTGTGCCACGACCTGAAGGAAGATGTTTGTTGAATTTTACTTCAAGATTACTAAAAACGAACAGTCCGAGAACAGCAACAGGTATTCCAGGAGATTTTTGATGATTTAGAGGCCTTAAAATCCATCTATAAGTGATTTAGTAGGCTAAATGGGCCTTTTAGTGTGAAATTTGTTTTAAAATGTATTTAATGTATTCCTAGATTGTTGTGCCTCCATTGCCTGGAAAGGCATTGAAGAGACAACTCCCCTTCCGTGGAGATGAGGGCATTTTTGAGGAGTCATTCATTGAGGAGAGACGAGCTGGGCTTGAACAGTTCATCAACAGGTTAGCCATCAAAATAATGCTTTAAATTAAATTGGAAGTACAAGAGAGTCAAGCAGGTTATTATTGTTTTTAGAATGATTACACACAATTTGTTCCCCACTTTTAAGGGGTGTTAAAGTTACACAATTTTTAACTAATAATAAGTTCTATGCTTTTGACCTTATGTTTATGCAACAAAATAATAATGCAAACCTTCGAAATAAATGTTTTTAGCTGTATAAATGTACACCAAGGCATGTCCACTGAAACATTTTTGTATAGCTGAAAGCTGTAAAACTCTCAGCTTTGAACATTTCTTTAACTGTCAGAGCATTTAACTCTTTTATCGGGCAAAGAACCATATATTGTAACTTGGACACTGATTACTAGAGGTGTAATGAGAGACGTCCTATGAGACTGGGTTCACGAGACGAGACAAGAATTTTAGACTTAAGAAATACTTAATGCTAAAATATATATTGGAAAATATCTTTTATTTAACTGAAAAGAAAATCACAAAATGTATGTGCATGTAGGTAAAATTTGTACTTTATGAAAAAAAGCTTCAGTGTTAATAAATGATATGCAGTAATAAACGTGAACTCATCAAAATCTTTTTCCACAAATAGCAGGCAATAGCATAAAAATATAAATGGTATTAAAAAAATAAACACATGAAGAGGAATAGGATCGGCAAAGGCTTCTCTAGTGTACGCTTGGGATGGTTTTCTTTTCACGTTTTCAGAGTTGAATTATTTAAACTTGATCGAAACAAATTCTGCACATTTTGCAGCAAATGTGTTGCACCTTCTGTGTCGTTTGAATCGTGAAAGGTAATTCACCTCTATTTTCACTTTGCATTGACTTTGTAACTCTCGCAAATACTTAATTGCACAATTGGAGTGAAACCAGTGTAATGTTCACGTGACATGATTTAAATGTACAATAATGTGTTCAGCATTTTTTTAAAATATGGTGCTCAGGACAGGCCCTGCTGCAAGCAGTAGTTTTAGCCCAGCAATTTTGAAAAAACAGGTTTTCCTGTAGTGACGGACTTTTGTTAATTGATGGAAACACACCTAATGAGTTCCATATAAAGGGTTCAAAGCAGGGGTCTCAAACTCAATTTACCTCGAGGCAGATTCTGGGTGAGGCTGGGCCGCATCAGGTTTTCCACCAAAAATTTACTACATTATTAATCTGATTTTCTGATTTGTTTATTTTTTCATTTGTGTTAAAAAATAAAGAGATTTGAGAAGACTAGAATTTTTTTAACACAACATAAAAAAAAAAATTTAGAAAATAAATCAATCAGTAATAGTAGTAATAATAATAATAATTAGATTTACTGTAATTTGCTTTGCTGTTGTTACAGGGGGAAAAATTCATTTTCATTTGTTTTAACTTGTTTTCACAAGTAACGGTGTGACCGTATCATTTGTAACAATAACTGATTATAACAACAGCTAATTTATAAAAATAACTAATTATTACTATAACTAATTGGTCTGGGTTACCAGGATGTGTGCCCAATAGAAACGAGGCAGCCAGCACGCACTGAAGAAAACACTCGCTGCGGTAACTTTCACTCACTGAGAAATGTTTCTCTGCCTGCGTCAAGCTGATGTCCTGCTTCCGAGAGCCATATACCCCACCGTGATTGGTAGCTTCTTCGCTCAGCTGTACACTGTAAAGTGCCATATATATATCAAACTGGTGGGCCGCACTGACATTAAACTTTCAAATTAAGGCGGGGGCCACAAACTATTGTCCCGGAGGCCGCATTTGGCCTGCCGGCCGCCAATTTGAGACCCCTGGTTTAAAGCATTGATCACAATAAATGGACTCTCGCTAAATGCATCAGATGTTCTTCAACTAAAAAAATAACGTGGTGTTTCTATTGACGACATCCGAAAAAATTATGAGAGCAAAAATGCTAATCCCCTAACTGTCAAGCTTTATTTTTTTATTTTATTATATATTTTTTTTATTTCATGTATTGTTATCATATGTGCTCTGCTTGTGTTTCTCTTCAGAATCGCAGGTCATCCTTTGGCCCAGAACGAACGCTGTCTTCACATGTTCCTGCAGGATGAAAGTATCGACCGGAACTACATTCCTGGAAAAGTACGGCAGTAGGGCTTTCCAAAACTGGGACATGGGAGGGTCTTCTTTCCTCATTTGTCAGCTTCTATTCCCATTCATCTGCATTCAACAATGCAGAGTAACGTTTATTTTTACACTGAGCAAAATCTAGATACGTGACGAACCGCGCAGGACTTGGTTTTATTTAACAGATCATGTTTTGTACATGCGTCTGAGAGTTTCTCTTTACACACACATTGTATTTGTTTGACATCTATACAATGTACTTGTTAGTGTGTTTGTGTGTGTGTGAGCATACATTATATAACTATACATTAAGCTGTAGCATTGTAAAGTGAAAAGGGTTGGCTCATATATTTGTCCTCTCTGGCGACTGTTGGGATCTTTAAAAGTCGAGGTGTATTGCACGTCATTCCAAACTGCGCATATGCATTAAAAAAGGCAACAATGGATTTCAGAAGTGGTCCTAAAATAAAACATTAAACTGTTTGACCAAAATAAAAAGCTAACAAATATCCTGGACTATGTTTGAAACTTTCATGAAATTTCTTTTTTTGTTAGTCGATTGACTATCACAATGCGAAATACTAGTCAGTATTTAAAATCGTGAACAGAACTCGAGGATATCGCTTGTCGCTCGTTTAATCATGCGTCATGTGAACAATTTAAAAGTACCATCTTATAAAAATGTGAATGTTTCTATTAAAATCAATCAAATTACCCTGTGAACGCACTTTTTTTTTTCAGCCTTGTTGGATTAAATGATTACAACTTTTTAATTTCAATTTTATGCTAAAAGATTTAGCTGGTGCTGTTGTTTAAAAAAGTTTTTGTGTTGATAAACAAATATATTCCTAAAACTACTAAATATGCAGTGTATCTGGCCTGTTATTATGGTATTAGGCCCCTTTATAGGCATTTAGTTGTTGAAAGGTATATTCAGAAAAACTTTTTGGGGGGTTAAAGTGCTGTAATGTGTCTCTTTGTCAAACAATATCTAGTTTTCCCAAGTAATTAATCAACAAACGTACCTATTTTTGGTATAAAGTGTTTGCAAGTCCATGCCGTTCATGTAAAAATATAAAAACAGCTTCCTAAGAGGACGAAATATGTGCCAACTGCCTAAAGGTTGTCCTGCCAAAGTTCAGTCATTTTCCTCCAGAATGACTCTATATTTATGTTATCTCCTGTGTTCATCGATTTGTGCCTGTGACGTTTGTCTGTAAATAAAGTAAAAAACCGAAATCGAGAGCACCGACTGGAGGTTTTTATAATATGGGAACATTTTTTCCTCATTCTGTTTGTTCTCTCTTCCATTTTAGGTTTGAATGAAGTAAGTTTTGTTTTTGTTTTTTACTCTCATTTTGTTGTAACCAATGTGGGGAAACGACGTCTGCATGATTTGCTAATAATCGAATCAGTTATAATGAGGGGAAACGCCGTCTCATGGTCATACTTACCAAGCTTATGTTAATGATCTTCTACATCCTGTTGCTTTGCTAATTCTGCTTTTTTTTGTTCTGCATCTGCTTGTCATGTCTTTAGCAGTCTACATCTAGTGCTGGCTGCATGTCGCATGCTTTGTGTTGTAAATTCTGGAATCATGTAGGGATAGTTTGAGCAAAATTCCAAACATCTGCTGTTGGTTTATTCATTTACTACCCCTTATTTATCTAGTGGAACACAAATTGTTTTTTGTATTATTATTTTTAGATGAAACGATGGTCTTTGCACATTCCCAGGGTTCCCACTCTTATAGAAAGTACATGAATTTCAGACATAAGAATTCAAGACCTGGAAAGTACTTAAATACAAACATAGGTCCTTGGAAGTGCTTGAATTTAAAGTTTATGGTGTTATTTATTTACTTTTTAAAAAATGATGAAGTAATTCATTTCTTCATTTAAAAATCTTAAATTTAAACCTTATACAAGAGCTATGACAAATGTATTTTATCAATATTTCAGAAAGTTAATTAGTTAATTCAACTAATTGTATTAAAGTTCTCTGTTCACGACTTTAATGCTGTTTATTAAAACGGTCAACAGTTTTGAAAATGACCCATTCAAAGCATTATGACGTTTAATGTAATTTTTAAGTGTAAGTGAAATGTTAAGTACAGGAAAGACTTTCATGGCGCTAAATATCAGGGTATCTGCAGGGTTTTAAATTTCAAAAACAACATTTTAGGGCTTTATAAGTCTTAAATTTTTATCATAAAAAAAGTATGTATACAATAAGATCTGCTTGTTTTGACACATTATTTGAAATGTGTGGCTAAGAAATAACTCATTAGAATTAGTTTTGTTGATGGGGCAAGTACATTTATTTTTCTGCTGGCCAGTTTTTAAAAAATCCTTAGCCCTATATAAGTCTGGAATTTCATTCTTCATTGTATTTTAAAGGTCTTAATAGGTCCTAAATTTGACTGTGAAACCTGAGAGCCCTGTATGGGCCTGTGATTTACAAAAATGCTTGTTTTAAAGTGGTTTATTAGAAAGTTTATTTAAAAAGTCCTTGAACATGGTGGAAAGAGTGGGAAGCCTGCATTTATAAAATGTGAGTCAGCAGCTGCTGGTACTTTTAAGTGAAAGAAATAAAATGAATATCTGTGGCTTCTGGTGGTACGTTGAGGACTTATGAAGAGAAACAAAATTTTTCATCCACGGCTTGCACTTGATTGTGAATGTGCTTGGGGTTGTTTTCTGTGGCTGTAAATGAAATGTGGGAAACCATGTTATTTTTCTTTCACAGATAAATTATGTTTCTTAACCTCAATGTATCATCAGGAGCCATGAGTATCTATTTTGTTTGTTTTTCAACTGAAAAGTGACAGTAGCCATTGACCGACAAACAATTTATGAATGACCAACAGTTTCACATGAGAATCATTTAAAGGGTTAGTTCACAGAAAATGTAATGTTGTTATATATTACTAATTCCACTCTCGTCTCATTCTAATACATTGTTTGTCTTCAGAACACAAATGAAGATATTTTTGATAAAATCTGAGAGCTCTGATCCTCTGTAGACTAGGGATGAGTGATATCGATTATTATCTTTCTGATCCGATACCAAGTATTTGGAGACAAGTATTGTCGATACCAATACTTCAATTTTTACATTTAATTACAGAACATTATTAAACATAATTGGCTATGTAACACCATATATAACGAAAAACAACACATTGCACAGACCTCGTTTAAATTCTTTTTTTTAAATCTACATTTCTCTCTCTTTTTTTTTATGAAAATAAAAATTATAAAAACACCAGATTATTCTGCTTTTTCATTCAATCATGATGACCACAGCCCCACGCTTGAGTTTTAAAACCTGTGCTGTGTGTGTACGCTCTGCACTGTGCTTTTGAAAGTTTGAGGCTGTGAGCAAACACTGACCCATTAGTGGAGATCCAGTGTTGGAATATTATAGCCATCCCATTCCTGTTCCTATTTAAGTTTTATATATAATAGATATCTACTATGCAGTGCTGTCATTTTTGCTATTATTAAGAGATTCTAATATATGTGATCATTTATTAAGAAAAAGAAACAGAAAGGATTGACACTTCTATTTAAGGATCTATCCTTTAGATACATTACCAGTATCTAAAACAACGATACTTCAGGATCGATCTGCCCAGCCCAACCGTAGACCGCAATGCTCTTGATGTTCAAAGGCCAGAAAAGGAGCCAAAAACATTTAATGGTTCAACTTAAATCATACAATGCTCCAAGTGTGTACAAGGCATGGGTCGGTATAAGATTCTGACGATATGATAACCTTGGATAAAAATTTCACGGTATGACGGTATTGTGTTTGTCTTTTTTCCCCTTTGAACACAATATATTTTATTTTGAGATACAAGAGAAAGAAAGAATAATAATAATAATAATAATAATAAAGAACATGAAATAAACTTGAGGTTAAGACATTTAAGAATGAATTACAGTGTATAAATTAAAGTCATTACAAAATGTAATAGTCCTGTTTGCTTTCTTATTTTCAGATGATGAAATGAAATTTAAATAATGACTAAATTCTTGCAAAAAAAACAAAAAAACAGGAAAATATGGTTTGGTCCAGCCTGATCTCACGAGAAAACATAAGTATTTTAGTGGCTAATTCGTACGAAAATGTACGATTTAAAAGGGGAGGCGTGGCACCCAACCCCACCCCTAAACACAAACGTCATTGGTTGAAGAGCAAATCGTACTGAATTGTACGAATTACATCGTACGAATTCATACAAATTAGCCACTAAATAAAAAGTTACGAATTGCCGTGAGATAGCCTTGTTTGGTATTAGTAAATTTGCATTTGTGGATATGAACATTTAGAAACATTTATTTTGGAGCAATAAACATGTCAGGCTAAATAATTCAAATGAATCATTGCCTTCTGCTGTCTTCATTAGTTTTAGTGACGCAGATTCAATTTAAAACGGCCAAAATCTCTTTGGAAATACTGTTGTCCTGAAAACAAACAAACAAACAAAAAAAAAAACATAAATAAAAATATCACCCATACCTTAGGAACGGTATAGCAGAAAATTTTGTCCTTGACTTTTCCAAACCGCGGTATACCTTGAAAACGGTTATCGTCCCCTGTCTAGTGTGTACACTTTTGTTTGCTAAAAAAATTATAACTATTGTGTTTCTTTTCTGGGCTTTGAGTGTCTCAGGACTGTTGCTGTCTATTGAGGTTTAGAGAGCTCTCGGATTTCATTTGTGTTCTGAAGACGAACGAAGGTCTCAGGAGTTTGGGGCTTCATGAGGGTGTGTAATTAGAAGTGAATTTTAGTGTGAACAAACCCTTTAATGTTCTATTCAAGAAAAATATCTTGGATAGTTTAAGTCTAGTAAATTAATTTGAGTAAATTGACAGCAAATTAGAAGTTTAATTTAATTGAACTATCCCTTTAATTGAATTGGCTTTGCACCAAATTTCAGACAACACTCTGGCTGTCATTTCATTACCCAATCAAGCTGCTTTGTAGTTTTGTCCAGAATCAAATGAATGAAGCAGGCTGCATTGCACTTTTCAAGATCTCTAACGGTTTTGTTTCATGTTTCTTGGCCTGTGATCCGAAGGTTTTGGTAAACCCCTTCCCTTGTCCTGGATCCGTCTGCTCTACCAGCTCTTTTCTGCACATCAGTCAAAGCCTTTCACAGCTGCTGTCCCCTGATATCCTGTATATATTTCTATTCTCGAATAGAACTAAACTACAACGTCTGTTCCACCCTGAGGATGAAATCATCTCGATGCTGTATTTATACCTCAAGCACTCTTTGTGGAAAGAAACGAGCTTCTTTGCTGACTTTAAACATGTATTGCTTTCTCAAAGAATTGTGATTTAAACGTTTAAGGCAACCCGTCAATTTATCTCCAAAGAAATAAGTAGGATTTACTGTTATGACATTCCATTTAAAGGTGAAGTATGTACTTGTGTCATCTTGCAGAATTACAAAAAAAAAAGCATTCTTACAAACGCCCTTACACTTACTATGTTTTTTTTTGCATACATAATAAAAGGTTAGTTCACCCGAAATTGAAAATTGTAATTATTTAATCCTCTTAAATTGTTCCAGATCTGTTTGACTGAAATCTGTTGAACACACAAGATATTTTGAGGCAAACTGGAAACCGGTAACAATTGACTTCCATAGTATTTCCTAGTGTGAATGTCAGTGGTTACCAGTTTTCAACATTCTTCAAAATATCTTTGTGTTCAACAGAATAAAAAAAACTCATAAAGATTTTAATCCATGTGAGGGAAGAAAGTAAATAGCAGGTCAGTTTTCATTTTTAGGTGAACTATTATTCATACTAGTTTAAAACCATTGTTGCTAGAAGGGATACAGCTGTGGCCAGAAGTATTTTTCTTTTACTTATGAAATAACCTGTTAAATTGTGTTTTTATTACCCCCTCATCGTAATGTAAAAACAGAAATTGTTGTACAGTGACACAAACTTTGCTATATTGATGTGCGCATGCCAAGTAGCCGCAGATGTATCCCGTCTAGAATCTACCATTTTTTAAAGGGGCTAATATTTGATTTTAGCCTACCTGTCGAGAAGAACTCCTCAAGTTCAGCACCTCATTTGAAAGCCAAACATTCCCTCCATCGTGTAAAAGCACTGCAATTGTTTGTCCTTGTTTTTCTCCCTCGTCTGTCTCTGTGTATTTCGGCAAGTCTTGAGTTTTGGTTTGCACTTCCGTGAGCAAATGTGAATTTCTCACGTAACAGGTCACTAAACACCCTCTGGCTCAGCCTGCGTTACAGTAGCCATGCCCCAGTCTCTTTCGGTTGGTTGAGCTAGAAAGTGATTGACAGATTTGAATTAATGCTCTCAATTAAATGTTGTTTTTTTTTTTACAGTAATCATTAAATAGTAGGTTAAAAAAATATTATTGGCTTCACTCTTATGGATTAATTGGCTATTGAGCAGCACACTTCAAAAGGGAACTGTGTCTAAACGTTACAAAGATATAAAATAGCATTAAAGTAAAGGTAAAATCAAAATGTGCAATGTTTTTGTTACCACACACTGATATACTTTAGGTGAATAATTGATAAGTGCAAAATCATCCACTAAGAAAACTGTTCTCTCATAGCAAACTAACGGTAGTAGGAGGGGCGTGCATTAAGAAGCCGTCAAACTGACGTCGACAGAAGAACCGCCATTGCAAACGCAGAAGCAAATGGCCAGACTTTGTAGATTGCCCAAACAAACTTCTACACTAATTAATTGTGCATCTAGAGAATAACAATGTGTGCTAGCAAAATAACATTTTAAATTCTGATTTCATACAGACTTTAAAATGACACAAACTCACCAATGTAGCACTTCAGAAATAAAACTGATTGCCTCTCGACAACGTCTTCCTTCACATTCCATATTTCAAAGGCTTCGCGAACATGTTTGACTGTGTTTTCGTTGGTTTGGTGTCTGTGTGTGAGTCCAGCTTGGGGAATGTACATATTCGATCACTGTGAAAAACTGAATTCCATTATGAAAAACAATGCGTTTCTGAATGCCATCTCTTCAAATGAGTTCTCCTGTTTCTGTTTGTTGGTTTGTTTGTTTTCTGGCTATTGCTTTTCTGGTTATTTTCAGGACTGTGTGTAAAGAAAAGGGCACTGATTGATTTTTAAACAGTCATTCTTTCTACTCATGAATAAACCCTCTCTGTCTGCTTCAGTGTACTCTCTCATTCTGTTCTATAAGACCGTTATATACAGTCTTAAAAAAAGAAAGCAGTAAGATACCAGAAAATGTTCTGGCAGCTTATTAGCCTACCTAGTTTTTGGTAACATAATGGGGTGTATGCACAGACTTTTAATTAAAGCTAGCCAGCCTCAGCAGCTTCAGTGAACTGTCTTTCCATTATAAAATAGCCATGTTTAAGGTCTGATTTCTTAAAAAATGTAGATATCGTATGTCTGATAGGTATACGATATAAAGCGAGTCTCAGACCAGACAAGAAGCACTGCAATAAACTCCATTTTCCCCTGTCATGTCTTTAAAATATGGCAGTTTAATTTACCCCAGTATTATCAATGGAGTTTCTGCACTCGCCTCCTGATCCTGATGGCGCTAGAGGTTACAGGGTTTTTCATCTTGTTTACGCTTGAACAGCTTATTTAACTGAATGTACTTTAATGACGTTACAGCATCGATGCTGTGAAAGGAACTTTATCAAATTGAAAATAGTCACATTAAGCTTTCACCGGAAGTTTATCATTGGCTGTAAAACACTGTGCATATACACCATTTACACTGCGAACACCAAAAATACATGGTTAAACTTCAGATTTACATTTTCAACGTCTGTTGATGGAGCTCAAAGTTTAAAAATATATATTCATAGCCTTTATGCCAAAAATTACAATACTGTCATTTAATCGCCTCCAATCCTACACTTTTATGGCTTTCTTTCTTCTGCAGGATATATATATATACATATATATAGAGAGAGAGAGAGAGAGAGAGAGAGAGAATGAATAATGACATTGTAGTTTCCAAAGTAATGTTATTCCTACCAAAGGGATAGTTCAATCCAAAATGAAAAGTTTCTCACCATTTACTCTTCATTAAACTTTCATAATTATGTTTCTTCCATCGAACATAACACTAGATATTTTGAAGAATGTTGGGGGGAAAAGTCATTGACAGCCATAGGAGCAAAGCATAATAATATGGAAGTCTATGGATGATTATGTCAACAGGAAAAAAACAACGCAAAGGTTTGGCAATTTATAAAAATGAAAACTAATTTAATTTACGGGTGAGTTATCACTTTAAAATACGTTTACTTTATGCTACATAAGTTTGATCATGTATTAGGCTATATTATAGACTATAAATAATCGAATGTATAAATCATAGATTTAAATAATACGTGTATGTCCATCCGCCGCATTTTCTGGCAGTAAAGGACCTCAGATTTAACGGCTGTTTCTTGAATAACCACAAGATGGCAGTGCTGTAGAAAAATGAAAAATTGTTTGCCAGACATTTCACAATAAACCTGATTGATGAGGGCTGAATCAATTATTTGTCCATTTATAGTTCTTCATTGAAACTCACTTTACCTCAAAAAGAAAAATGACAACTTGTCGGACGTAGTTTAGATAATATTACACATATCATACAAACACATTTGGAAATAAAAGATTTGTATTAATATATTTTTTTATTTTGAAAGTCTCTTATGCTAAATAAGACTGCATTTGTCTGATCATGAATACAATTATAATGATTCTCACATATTAAAACAGCATATGCTGGAAATTCAACTTGCCTTTGCCAGAATAAATTCATTTTAAATATATTAAAACAGAAACGATTTTAATAAATAAACGAATGCATCCTTAGTGTGCTTGAAAAAATGTACATCGTTAAAAATCCTAATTATTTCATAATAACCTACAAAATGAGACATTTTCGTGCCCAGTGTTATTTTAAGGCCAATCTTTTGAACACAAGAGTGTGTTTTCAGGCCCTGTTGCCCTTGTCATCCTGGATTACGCATGGGGGAGGGAAGAGTTAAAGTCTACCTGAATGAGCCTGTCCGGTGTAAGCTGTGCAAGAGCTGCTTGAATGTAGATAAACTGACACCATTAGTTCTTACAACTGCAGGAAGAGGCGTGTTAAGAGGATTAATATGTTCCTCATTTAGACCCTGGATACTTTTGGATATGCTAATAGTCTAATCGGCAGCGTGTGAGTCACATGGACAAACAAGCTCAAAAATGATTGTATTTCCGCTGTGACATTTGGATTACTTTGTTAATTAAAAAGCATGTATAGTAATGCTACACTAAAATAACCACATAAATTACATGGATCAATACCTATCAATACACAGTAATGCATAAAAAATTAGTTGTGCACTATACATTATGATTACATTTACACTGTTCTTCTACTCAGCAGTTGTATATGCATTTTATAAGGTTATTTTGCGATACATAACTGCAATCTGAAAGCCAATGAGCGTATTTATTGTCCAACATTCCACACTTATTATTTATAATAGGCCTATTTTTCCTGTGAAAGGGATCGTTCTCCCAAAGATGAACATTTACTCAATATTTACTCTCCCTAAAATGGTTCCAAACGTTTATAAGTCTCTTGATTCTGTTGAACACAATATTTTGAAGAACACCTGTAACCATCGATTTTTTATAGTAGGAAAAACAAATACTATGGATGTTGATGGTTACAGACTGCCAATGGTTTTCAGATATCTTCTTTTATGTTTAACAGAAGAAGGAAACTCAAGTAAAGAGTGCAGGTGATGTCACTTGTTGCAAACCTGATTGAGTTTTTTTTCTTCTGTTGAACACAAAGGAAGATACACCCTTAGCCCTTCCCCTTACCCCAATTCTCTTTAGCTTAAAGGCGTAGGGCTAAAGGGAAGGGCTAGATACCCCTTGAAATGGAGATTTTTCAGGACCACACTCGAAACCCAGGGGTAAGAAAATTTCACAGAATACAACATCTTCAATAGCAGCATGGCTGCACACTAATAGATTCATAATGGTGTTCGTGTTTTACCGTCATGCTTTAAAAAAACACTAAAATAAAAAACGCTTAATCTATAATCCATAATAATAACTCCTGTGTAGTAGTCCCATAACATTCTTTCACTTGATGACACTCGAATCCCCTGTCAGTAATGTCTAGTGGCTGGGAATGAGCTTTTTACAGTGTCTGCTATAATGTTAATGTTGTTTTCACGTGTTTACATAGATGAATATGGCCAGGGTGTAAATGCACAGTACTGTTACGATCTTATTGCCACATTATATCGTTATGATAACGTGATATCGTTGCCTTCAGTGATTTCCTGAAGACAAATAACAAAAGATAACACAACTGGAATAACTACAGCAGTCGTGATCATCGAACTCATATGAAGCAAGAGATTGCATTGACATATAATGACGTGCTGGTGTTGTAGTGGTATCCCGTTTTTTTATAGGTACATTTTTGAAGCCCTTAACCTTCACACTCTGTTTCAAGGACTAAGGGGAAAGGGTAGGGGTACAAAAATAGAATTGCGATTGAGCCTAAAGAATGCTGCAGTAAATGTATTTTTTGTTTTTGTTTTTCTATGGATGTCAACGGGCTTTGCCCCAAAATTCTTTGCAATATCTTGATTTGTGTTGAACAGAAGAAAAAAAATCATAAAGACGAGTGTAAGTAAATGGTGATTCTTTTGCATATAAACAAATATAGGTAGACTGTTTAGGTGGCAATTTTTGTAAAAGGTGATGTAACATTTGATGATTGTATGATTACATATATACCATTATCATATCCTTAATGAATAAATAATGTCTGATTTTAGTGCATGTATATGTACACTCAGAAAATGACTTTTGCTGCTTATTCAAACCAATTATTTAAAATCAGTTGAAACAAAATTCGTAAGTTTTACAAAAGTGAACAGAACATCAAACTTAATTGTTTGATGTTTAGTCCACTTAATTTTGTAAAAACTATGAAGTTGAAGTTTGTGTTGGGACAATAAGAAGGAAATGTGTCGAAGATGGCATTCTTTACATTGGGGTAAAGTAAATATTGAACAGCATTTTTCTCAGACAATATGTTTGTAAAGGTGATGTTTACTGAATTTTTCACCAGATGTAACAACCGAAGTGACCCAGTCATTTAAAAAAGTATTGAACACATGAAGGAAGGGGGGTGTAAAAAGGCATGGAAAGTCCAGACAGCAGCCAAAATTTCTCATAGTTAGAAAGAAGCCCTGTGCTTCGTCAGTGTAAACAAACATTAACTGCTTCAGTCCCAACACCTAATTTACCAAAGGATGAAAATGAAACCAGGCTGGACATTTCAGCAGGACAATGATCTAAAACACAAACAAGGAAACTCACAACTAGTTTCAGAAAACAAAATAAAGCTGCTGGAATGGCCCAGCCAATGACCTGACCTAATTCCAACAGAAAATAAGAACTAAAGATCAGAGTTGATATAGACGAGACCCACAGAACCTACACCTGAGCAAAATCTACACCTGAGCAATTCATGTGACTACATTCTCCATACAAAGGCATCTACAAAACTGATATTACCAATAACCCTTTTTTGTACAGCGTAATAAAAACCTTTCAGTAGTTCTATACTTTCTCCCTACGTTATTCCATTTTTTCTTTTTTTGTAGACCAAAATTTTTTGGACCAAAATCTGGTACAATTTCATGTCAGCAGCACCTTTAAATATACATTTACCAGGGGAAATTATGACTAGTTCAATACTTATTTTACCTGCTCTCTGCCCAGCGTGTACAAAACGATTTCTTAAACAAAACAGCATTTTATTCTAGCGTAAAGTCTAAAAGTAGATTTATCCAAAACATCTATAGGCTAATCTTGAGGATTAGCTGTTGATTCCTAGAGAGATAAACTGTTTTCCCAAAGAAGTAGTTTATTCAGCATGCTGAAGCCTCTCTTCCGTTAACATCCATCCCTTTAACTGCATACCGGAAAAACCATTATTTTTTGTTTAAAAGGGGGGCATTCCATACCCTCTTAACCCAAATAGTTGGCTTTACTAGAACTTGGCATGGAAACCTGTTGCTTTAAACCATTCAAAGTCTTTTTAAACAAGGTGAAACTCAACAGCCCAAGTTAAATTAACATATAACTTACTGTGTTAATTCACTTTGTGTTAAACCTTAAGTGATTTAAGGCAACAGAAGTTTCTAGTAAAGCCAACTATTTGGGTTAAGAGTATAATTTGCCACCATTTACTATCAAATACAACCATTTCATTGTTTATTGTGTTTCTTGGTGCATTGATACAAGTTTAATTCACTTAAAAACCGGATTGCCTGCCTTATCCTCTGTGATGGTATCAATAGCTGTGAATGAACTCTGCTACTCAGATATTTACAACTGTTTTACAACCATATCTGCATCTTTATTGTTCTAGGCGTGAATGTTTTTAATGCCACTATTTAAATACATTTTGTGTAAAAAGAGCCCTATTCTCACAGTGATTGCACAGAACAAGGATAAATGTTAATTGGCAGTGACTTTAATAGACTTGATCTGACTATGTAATAGAAGCGGCAACAGTTTGTAAATGAGTTTGCGCATAACGCATGATTGGCGGATTAGTCTGTGAAGTGGAAGCTGAATGGGATATTTTTGATGCCTACACAGACTGACACAAAATATCCACGGATGTCAGAAAGCACAAGGCTTTCTTTGATGCACAGACTTTAACCCTCCCTATGAAAACATGCTAAAAGGAGCAGCCAAATGGACAGAAGCGAGATTACAAGGTCTTTGTTAACTCTGCAACTGCGCTGGATGAGATCACAGAATGCAAGGCTGTGACCTGGTTTCCCCACGTTACCATTGTTTGATGACGGTTCAGTCAACTTGACGGGATGGAAAGAGATTAAACGAAAATTGAGGATATGCAGCAGACATTTCGTCTGGACGGGAACCAACAAAACCATCTATAGATGCGTTAAAACTGGACAGTGTTTATTATGTTACTTAGCATAAAAGATCTGCGTTGCGTGTCAGCAGATATGTTTTTGAAAGAAGTCACGAATGCATTTTTAAAATTAGAATTACAGTATACATTTTTAAAGATATTTTGTATTATTGTGAAATATTATTGCAATTAAAATTATTTGAATGCAATTAAAATGTTATTGGTCCCACTTTATATTAAGTGGCCTTAACTACTATGTAGATCAAAATATACAATGTACTTGATGTGTCCATAATGTATTAAAGAACACTTGTGGTGCTTTTGATGTAAGATACAGGTAGGTTTAATGACAGGTTTGGTGGTATGGGCAGGTTTAAGAGTGGGTTAAAGGGTTAGGCAGGGTCAACAGTGTAGTTATAATATTAATTACAAAAGTAAATTACTAGTGTAATTACATGCAGGTATTTAATCAAGCAGAAGTACAATGCAAAAACATGTATTTACACAATAAGTACATTATAACAAATGATTAATTTCAGTGTAAGTATATTAGTTAAGGCCACTTAATATAAAGTGGGACCGTGTTATTTATTATAGGGTAAGCAAAATGTAAATCTGAGCATTGCCAGTTTTAAGTGTTATATGATCCTTTTGATATTATTATAATTTGCTGATTTGTTCTATAATTTATGCAAAAAAAGTAATATTCATCAAATAATCCTGATCCTGAAAATTTATTATATTTATTAGATTATTAATAACTGAGCACCAACAATTGTTTCTTTCAAAAAATAACATCACATCAACATATCTAAATATTTTCTGAAGGAACGTGACACTGAAGAGGAGTAATGATAATAAGAAATTAATAAAAAATATATTTTTGCACATTATTACTAACTTAATAACCAACAATAACTCATGGATAAACAAGCATCAAATCAACATATTAGAATGATTATTAAGGGATCATGTGAAACTGAAGACTGCCGTAATTATGCTGAAAATGCATAGTTTTGATAAAAGTAAAAAATGAAATTGTTTACATCATAAAAATAGATTTCCAATATATTAAAATTAAAGTTAACATTTAGTTTAACTCTGTTTTATCGATGCGTATTAGTCAGAGAATTATAGTATTAAGTACAAAGAATCACAAGACATTAAGTGTTCAATCTTTCAACAGAAAACAATGTTCATGTTTTCTTTCTCTTTGAATTAAATATATTATTAAATATTAAATATATACAATATATTCTTGCATCAAGATCAATATAAAAACACAAATAATATATATATAAAATCAATTTCTGAACGTTTTGTTTTAGATATTGAGCCATGCCCCCTGGTACCATTACTTGGACTTAACCCTAAAACCATTTCCTTGTCATCTTCACAGTTAAATGCACTCGCCCTCTGTTTAATAATTGCTAAAAGGCTTATAACACTATACTGGAAAAATCTTTCTCCACCCATTTATGTACACTGGATGCATTCTATCCCAATAGAAAAGATTAGGTATAAAGTTTGTGGTAAAACTAAAACATTTGACACTATTTGGCAAGCTTCCCTCTAACATTTTAAAAATGAAATGAAACAAATAAATAAATAAATAAATTTAAAAAATAAAATAAAAAATAGAAATAAAAATAGAAATCTATACAATAGCTGACCTAAAATTAAAAAATTGATGCTCAAAAATTGACAAAGCCAGAAGGTATGAAAAATAGTGGCTGGAGCTTGTTGACACCGATCACAAATTGGATTAAAACCAGTTATTTAAAGAGTAATAAGTATTTTTTTTAATCAAATAATTACTTTATTTTACAAAATATTTTTGGTTAAAAACCCTAAAATAATGACTGACCAGTTCTGTACTTCTTTGTTGAATGTTCTTGTTACAGAGCAGCAATAATCTCTCTTTAAATTGAAAGAAAAAAAAAACTTCAAGGTCCAAGTTCATTTCTTGGAAAAGTTTGAGATTAACTCTCTGTTTCTGAGGATAATGGGCCCCCTGCTTAGGAGAGCAATCTGAACTTTACCAAGGCCAAGAATATTTTATAACAGCAGCAGGACCTCCTCCCACACACTACTGTGGGTACAGACATCTCACATTCATGTTTATTTGATTTAACCACTAAACAAAAGCAGATACTACAGTAAACCTGCTGAGCTAAGACAATGTCAACAATGTAATGTTCCTCTCCTGCTGGATCTCTGCCCAACACTCCTTTACCCACGTAGTAAAGTTCTCTGCCTTTTGAAACTGATAAGAACATCTGCACTGTTAACTACACTCTTCCCATGGGATCACTTAAAGCCTCTTCATATACAAAGAGTAGTTTACTTCAAAATATATCAACAGAAATTTAGACAGCAGTTGTGTCCCAAATGACACACTGTGCACTATGCAAGTATTCACAACCCTGTAGTGTTTGAGTTTAGAATCATCTCAAAAGGATGACACTAACATTATTTTACTAACTGGAAATACATACGATGTCCAAGGTGACATTAAAGTCTGCATGAACGTTTCATTTCAGCATGTTGATGTACTTCCAACTGAATTAGAATATTGAGCATGGAGCAGGGCTTTCTTTTTGCACATCATTCCCTCATTGCAAACTGGTAAGAGGGGCATGGTTACGAATATTGTGGTCGAAGCTGTCAAACTGACGTCAGCAGAGAAGGACTGCCTCTACAAACACAGAAGCAAATGGTCAGACTTTGATTGAAGAGTACTAAAACTTTTTTTCCCCACTGGATTAATTTTTGCACTTATTAATTGCTCACCTAAAGAATGACAATGTGCGCTAGCCAAATAAAAACTGTAAATTAGATTTCACACAGGCTTTAAACAGTTGATAAATTAGGGAAATAAATCACCAAAATTATCAAATAGTACGTGTCATAAGTATAAACACATTTGAACTGGCACAATCGTTTCCATTGAAGAATTTTGTAATCCAACCTGGAGTGTTCAACATTCCACCACACTTCATCCGGATATTTCAAGTGCACTCATTCTTTTTTTTAGAATTCATTGTGAACACAATACACTACCTGTCAAAAGTCTTGTTGCCTATCCAAGTTTTAGGAACAACAAATAATAACTAGTTAATCAATTGGTCCCAGAAGAGGCTGATAAGAAAGGCAAAGGCTTCTAGATTACGATTATTTTACCAAAATAAAATATATCATGCCTTGATTTTTAATCATTTAATTTTAATCAAAGTCATGGTGCAGTGAAAAAAAGAATTAATATCGTGTATGACTCCCTTGAGCTTGGACGACTGCATCCATACATCTCTGCAATGACTCAAAAAACTCATTAATAAAATCATCTAAAAACGGCAAAGAAAGCATTCTTGCAGGGCTCCCAGAGTTCATCAATTATCTTTAATGCCTCCTCCATTTTACCCCAGACATGCTCATTAATGTTCATGTCTGATGACTGGGCTGGCCAATCCTGGAGCACCTTGACCATCCTTGCTTTCAGGAACTTTGATGTGGAGGCTGAAGTATGAAAAGGAGCGCTTCCCTTCTGAAGAACTTGCCCTCTCCTGTGGTTTGTAATGTAATGGGCAGCACATATGTCTTGATACCTCAGGCTGTTGATGTTGCCATCCACTCTGCACTCGCACACCCCCAAACTGAATGTACTGAATTTTTTCCTTCACCAAACCTGACTAATTTTTGTAAGAATCCATGCGGGTTCCAATGGGTTTTCTGCAGTATTTGTGATGATTGGTATGCAGTTCAACAGATGATTCATCGAAGAATCAACCTTCTGCCACTTTTCCAAATGATCAACTAGAAGTCAAGTTATTATTTGTTGCTCTTACAATTGAGATCGACAACAAGACTTTTGTCAGGTAGTGTACACTATTTAAACTAGAAAACGGAGTAGAATAGTATATAAGTATGTGATTTAAGTATGGGATGCACCAGACTGATCACATGAAGAAACGTAAACTATTGTACATTTTGTCAGTTAGTGGCTGATTCGTACGAAGTTCAGTCATACAAGAAAGTATGATTTTTAAAAGAAGGTGTGGCAATAAATAACCCAACCATAATTTGGGGGTAAGCAAATTGTACTAAAATGTACTAATTAGATCGAAAAATTCATATGAATAACCCACTAAATCAAAACATTACGAGTTGCCTTGAGATAGCGTTGGACACACCAAAAATCTCATAGTGCTACAGAAGGTTATAGTGTCATTGTCCAAGTTTATGAGTGAAACAAACATAATTTCAGTCTTTCTGCTTCTTCTCATGTTTAATTCAGTGTCTTACTTGTCACTGCTTAGAAATTACTTGTGAAGTTTAACCTGTTAGCTTTTACAATCCACTGAGTGCTTAGTTGCAGGAATAGGCTACAGGATTGCTAAGGGGTTAAAAAAAAATACAGCTTGCCAATCACACAGCAGAAAATCAGTGCATTTATGACTTGATGATCTGCTGAAGTTCAAACTGAGCATTAGAATGGGAAAGAAATATGATGTAAGTGATTTTGAATGTGTTGTGGTTGTTGGTGAGAGACAGGATAGTCTTACTATTTCAGATATTTAAAATCTTTAATGATATATTCATGCACAACCAACTCTAGGATTAACAGAGAATGGGTTGAAAAGGAAAAAAATGTTCAGTGTGTTATTGAAATCTAAGAATTCAGAGGAATATTTAATTCTGTTTGTGAAAATGGCTTGCTGATGGCAAAAGTCAGAGGACAATGATAATATGATGGTTTGATAACAGTACATTTTGACTACGCAGTGCACTGTGGATCCTTTATTGCACCTTACCATAAAATTTCTGATGCAATCGAGCTACCACGTGTAATCATATTCTCATATTAACCTACACTTACATCATTACCTGCATCCTTTACATTAGCTATGTCTAGCTATAGTATTTTCTACTGACTGTGCAATTTACTTAACTTTAGTTTATTTATTATATTGTTTATTATAAAATTACATTTAATGATATAATCGGATGGGTGTCATGGTGGCACAGAGAGTAGCACGATCGCCTCACAGCAAGAAGGTCATTGGTTCGAGCCTCGGCTGGGTCAGTTGGCATTTCTGTGTGGAGTTTGTATGTTCTCCCTGTATTATAGGTGAATTGGATAATTGGTGTGAATTGGTAGGTGAATTGGGTGTATGTGTGTGAATGAGTGTGTATGGATGTTTCCCAGTGATGGGTTGCAGCTGGAAGGGCATTCGCTGCGTAAAGCATATGCTATATAAGTTGGTGGTTCATTCTGCTGTGGCAACCCCTGATTAATAAAGGGACTAAGAAAATTAATGAATTAATGATATAACTGGGCAACATGGTGGCTCAGTGGTTAGAACTGTCGCCATTTTCTGTGTGGAGTTTGTTTGTTCTCCCCATGTTCACGTGTGTTTCCTCCAGGTGCTCCAGTTTCCCCCACCAAAAGTCCAAAGACACGCGGTGCAGGTGAATTGAATAAACTAAATTGGCCAAAGTGTACGTGTGGGAATAAGTGTGTATGGATGTTTCCCCGTACTGGGTTGCAGCTGGAAGAGCATCTGCTTCGTAAAATATATGCTGGATAAGTTGGAAAAGTTGGAAAATAAGTTGGAAAATGGCTTGCTGATGGCAAAAGTCCGAGGACCATGATAATATGATAGTTTGATAACAGTACATTTTGACTTCGCAGTGCACTGTGGATCCTTTATTGCACTGTACAATAAAATTTCTGATGCAATTGAGCTACCGTGTGTAATCATGTTCTCATATTAACCTACACTTACATCATTACCTGGATCCTTTACATTAGCTATGTCTAGTAGTTATAGTATTTTCTACTGACTGTGCAAGTTGGCGGTTCATTTCGCTGTGGCGACCCCTGATTAATAAAGGTACTAAGCTGAAGGAAAATGAATGAATGATATAACCATATAATAATACAAGGTATTTCCTGCAAAAACCATCACCTTTTGTACCACCTCTGCCTTTTGACAAAAACAGGCAGGCAGTCATGGCTACTGACAGACCCCAAGTGAAGCTCAAGCAGTGTTCATGTGTTTAATTACTTAGCCTTCTTAAATAAAATATTGTTTTATTTGATAAGATTACAAACTGAACACAAAATGTGCTTGTTTCAAGTAACTCAAATTTCATGATGGGGATACCACCACAGCCGTATTATGAGCAAGGAAAAACCCTGAATAACATACAACATTTAATGGTCCCAGTTATTATTCCATCTCTCATTCTGCTATTTTTGCACAATTACTAATCAGAGAAGTCAAACATTTGCTTGTCTAGCTAGCTAAGATGAAAAACAAACATCTGATCCTAAATAACCACAGGTTTGGAGAACAGCATAACAGACAACACATCAAACCTTGAAGCAGATGAGCTACAGCAGCAGCAAAAGCAGAAGAAGAGCACACCAAGGACACTCCTGTGAGACAACAACAGCAAAAAAAAAGTTACAATTTACAAAGACCCATCAAAATTAGATCAAAACTGATTGTCTAAATTGATGATTTCTGGTGTTACATTCAGATGGTATAAATACCATAAAAATAATGCAGTTCTGAATGCTAAAGGAAATCCAATCCATTACTGGCAAGGTGGACCCAATAAACTGAACAGTGAGTTTGCAACATAGCGCACAAGATTATTTGATATGAACTTTTTTTCTTGTGTACTCGAACAAGTGACTCAAAACTGAAGTAAATGTATTGATACCAATGTCATCAATGTGTAGCTTTGGATAGACTACAAAAGAACACTTTACCATCAGATTAGATTAGACTTAACTTTACGATCATTATGGGCTGCCACTGACTCTGCAAATGTTTAATCTAATCTTAGCTGATTTCAAAGCTGCAGGCTGAATTAAACAAACTAAACATTCATTAATTTCCCATCGGCTTAGTCCCTTTATTCATCAGGGGCCGCCACAGCGGAATGAACTGCCAACCTATCCAGGAGATGTTTTACACAGCAGACCAATTTAATTCATTCAATTCACTTTTAGTGCATGTCTTTGGACTGTGGAGGAAACTGCAGCACCCAGAGGAAACCCACGCCAACATGCCAAACTAAACATAACAATTCAAAAAATCATCTTTTAAAGTGAGAAATTGAGTGAAAATAAAACAAAGTCGTGCAACTAATTGCTAAATTTACAAAGTAAATAATATTTTAAATAGATTAACGATATTTACATCTTTAGCTAGTGTAAATTGTATTTGTTACACAGTGAAATACAAACCTGGCTGCCATTTAAATTTCAAGATTGCGTCTTAAAATTGCATCTTAAACTTCTGTAGCCTTTTAATTCATAACAAGATGCTATTATCATTAAAAGTAACTGATAAAAAGTCCTCTGTCTTTTGTTATTACTATTTTATAACTATTTTTATTAAAGTATTTGGCAAGGCAGCAAGATTAAACATAAATTTTCATTTACCAGTTGTATTTGTTGAGCTGTAATGCCTTTGCTTGTTTCGTGTAGATCTGTCGATATGAAAATGAATCATTTACTAAAATACTATACCATAGACGTCACCTTTATCGTAGAAGCACTTGAATGGAATGGAAACGCCCTGAAAGCTGATTGGTCACTTCTGCTGAATGCGTGGATAAAGTATGCGTGTTACTATTTGTTTATGTCCCTACGTCATAAAGCGCCCCTAGCCACAGTGGCCAGCGTCAAAACGTAGAAACCGGAGCCGAGGCTGATCACTTGCACACGGGTAGACAAAGTAAATACAACAAGCCGAAGTTCCCCGCGACCCTTCGCTTCAGAAGCCCAGAGGTAACTATTTACTCTTTTACGTTTATTAAACGTCAGCTATTGAGATGAATGAGACGGTTTGCTATAGTAATCCATGATGATTCCACAATGGATAAACGTGGATCCTTTATTGCACTGTGCGGTGAATTTTCTGATGCAATCGAACCGCTTCATGTAATCATATACTCGTGTTCATTTACAGCTACAGCATTAACGCTAGCTTTTAATGTCTGCATGTTATATCTTTTAGCCATATTATTTTAATCGAAAACAATATGCAAAAATATATGAATAATTGTAAAGTGGACCAGGGCACTCTTGTCAACAGAGTAAAGAAGAATAACTTATATTTGGATTAGCTGTCACTATGATCAACTCTATAATTGATACATTCATTTATTCATATTCCATCCTGCAAAATAGTTTACGTGTTACATTACCGGTACTGGAAATATGTATATACCCTACTCCTTGCTATGAACATAAGGGTATCATGGTTTATGACATTGCCTATTTTTAAAATGCAATTTAATGATATAACCGTAAATATAATAGTCACAATAATTCATCTGTCTCTTTTTCTTTTATTTGGCATGATTATTTATCGGAGGTTCAAACATATGTGTGTCTTGCTCGCTAAGACTGAGAACGTACAGCATTCACTTATATATCATTTCAAACCTGTCTCATGTGTCTCGCTTTTTCAGTCTACATTTGCTCTGTTTTTGATTCAAATTGTTCGCAAAACGTCGTGTTTTTATTTTCGGCGCGGTTCATTTATTCACCCGAGTTCCCGCTCGCCAGGCACACTTTGTATTGATGTTGACGTCACTGACCCGGAAGTTGTAACGTTATCTGCTGTAACAATTGCATCAGCCCAGAACTGACTGGTACCAGTTCTGACTGGCCGTGTCTCGTGCCGACCCGTTACAAATTATGACTTTGAATATCACGTCAAAAGTGTTATTTGATTCACCCCGTGACGTTCGTTGTGTTTGTATATATTTGTGTTGGCATGTGTTTTCCAAGCTGAAAATGTAATTTTAAGATGGTGGCTTTGTTTTGGTAACCAACACATGGGTTCAATTTGCATCACGTCTTGTATATATTTTTTGTTTTCACACATTTTTTTACATTACAACTTTTTTATATAATTTTTTTAAACTATGTATTACGCGAAATGTGGTTTGCATATTATGTGTACAGTTTATTTTTTGTAACTTGTCACTAGGGTTGTCATCATAGACAATTCAGAATTGAATAATACATTTTTATTTAATTATTTAAACTTTTATATTAATATTTAAAAAATATTTAGACTCTTTGCAGTGGTTTTCATCACAGAAGCAAATGCTTGAAGACTTATTTTTAATTAAACTTTTTCACATTAATCTGACAGATTCTTCATTGTTTGTTAACACTTTACAACCAGGCTCAATTTCCCAACATTAGTTAATATGGCCTGTCAATGTAATCTAATTGTTAATTTGATGTAAATTTACAATTTAGTTTAATCGCAACCAAAGAATTGCTGTTATTTAATGCCATTAGTTGAAAAGTATGGTCACTTGACAACTGATTGTTGCAAACAGTATTATGCAGTTAATAAAGGTCACTCTTTATTTTGATGGTTCGTTTGTTGAATTTAAGTTACGTTGCATCTACATGCCAACTAATTCTCATTAGATTATAAGTAGACTGTTAAGTTGGGGTTGGGGTTAGTGTAAGTTAAAGTTAAGTAAGTTAAAGTTTCTTATAGTCAGTTAAATGTCTGTTGAATGTCAGTATCAACAGATATTAAGCAGACAGTCTACAGATACTCAATGGACCATAAAAATAGTGTTACTGTAATAAATTATAAATTAAAAAAAATGTTTAGTAAAAATTAAAATATAGCAATCACAATGGGATCTTTAGAGAACAAACAAACATTGGTGGTCACAATGCTGAAGATCAGTGTTCAGTTTCAGTTTTGAAATGCATCACAATACTGAAGATGTTAGAAACTTGCGGTTCACACAGACTTTAAGCAAACTATGTTTCGAATCCTGAAACTCTTGTTTTTTGGTGACACACTCTTTAGTGGTTGAAATTGTCCACATAAAACATACAAATGAGTGAATGCGTTTCAGTTCTCTGATATACAATGAAGTTGTTTATCATTCTTGCTTAGAAATAAGCCAAGTTGCTAAAAACTAACATCCAGACTGCATCCATGCTAGGGCTGCATGTGATTGGAAAACATCTGATATTGCAATATTTTATTCTTCTGCGATTAAATATTGAGTCTGACAGTATTCATGTACAGAAATTGAATAATCTCAGTGCCAAAAAAAATGCTTTTCTTTGTCTCGTTTCATGTTCAGATATCTAAAACATTGTGTAGATTAAGCAAAAATATTTTAAGTCAAAATTATGAGTTTTTTCTTAAAACAGCCAAAATTATCTACCATTGGGCTTATTAAATAGTTTCACTTTGCTTGGACTAGAAACAAGATGAAAAGTCTTAGTAAGATTTTTTTTTTTTTTTTTGCACAAATAAATAAATACAATTAATCTTTGCTACACCTCCAAACATCATGTTTTCATGCCCAAACTCTTTTCAAATGCTCAGTCAAAGGCCTTAAAACAAATATAAATGATAAACTTTCACTCTATTATGGTTAAACTCAGCAGTGAATCAGATGTGTTCTGTGGCTCCTGGTCAACTATAATTCAGACTCAACATCGCATATCTTGCGATGTGACTATTGCCGATGCACACATTGCAATATCGATGCTGAAACTAAATATTTTTCAGCCCTAATACATGCTACTGAAAGCGACATTTAAGTTAGTAAACTTTTTTTAACAAACTGTTTTTTTAACATACATTCCTAATGAAAAAAGTAAGTTTTAGCCCTCAAGCTTGAAGCGTCTTTGGTTGGTATTTTGCTCAATATGTGGAGCCCCTTTAAAAGGGGTCCATGGGACGGCATTTTGCCAACTATTTGAGAGGTTGCCAGGTTCATTGACAGCAGCATGTGCCACCCTGAGGCCTGAATAAGAGCTTTTCATAACCACGAACACTTGAGTTCTCCTAGAAAGAAGCTCCCATGCTGGTTTCTGCTTGTAATGTGGCACCAGTGGGCTGTGGACGCCTAAAGAGTTTTGCAGTATCTCCTTCTCATTGTTTGCTATGAGAAGACACATATTCCTGTTCTGTGTTAATGTTCACCACATGCATACATCTAAATGTCCGTTTACCCACAGATATCATGCTTCTAGAAACTGCTTATCAGAAGTAATACTAACCCTGGTTTAGTCAGAAGCAGAGCCTGGGAAAGATCTTTTTCTTACAAGGATTTAACAAATCCTGTTATGAGGGGTAACAGTAATACGTCTAAATGTCTCTCAAGTGGTCAAACGTAGCATCGATCATATCACGAATAGTTTACAGTATATTGCAGCATGCCCATTGTTTCAGGGGAAAACAAACAGATTATACCTTGGATATTGGGTCCATGGTGTTTGTTTTGAAAGTTCCGATGTTGGACTAGCACATTTACTTACCTGCAATACAAAATCCATTGTGCAGAAAGCAGAACCAAAACAAAAACAACACCTAATGTAAGCCAATCGAAAGCCTCGCTCTCCCGTTAAGAAGGTTAACCGGTTGGCGGGTCTTTGTGTAAGCCTCTTAGAATTCATTGAGGTATTTATTTTGAGAAAAGCCCAGTGAGTCACTTCAAAACACTAGCATCACACATACACACACTCTTTATGGGGTACTTGAATCTTTAACGTACATGATGACTGATTAAAGATAGACTATGGTTGCTGCACCTCAGTGTTTTTTCCACATATTAGCCATTGCCTTCCGTTATTACCATTTCTGATACCTGTTTTCACACCTTCAGCCAGATTGACTTACACTTACACTTGCTTTACAAACACTTTGTTGATGCTATAAACACTCTGGACTGTTATAACTGTCTGGATTCACTAAAGATGCAGTGAAATATTGAATCGCTTCTGTAAAAATTGGTTATCTGGTTAACAGTAGGTTTCTTTATATACTGTGGTAAGCAGTTTATTAATTTTTGTCCCATTAACTGCCAAAAAGGGATCTCTTAAAAGATTTTGTGCTCGTGTTGTTACTAAATTAAATCTTGCCGTCATCTGAGCTGCTCATTTGCCTTCTAATTTGCTTTGGTAAAGGCTCTGCATAAGACATTATGTAAATGAGCTATTGCGTTTGTGTTCTTTGATTTGCGCATTGACAGTAGAATCGGTCAAATAACTTTCTACTCCCACTGTGCTGTGAATAAATCTGAACTTAGAAAAAAGGAGCTGTAGAAACTGACATTTCTAGTCAATATACCATCAATAACAAAATTAATTGAAACTTTGAAAATTATTAAAATATTTATTATTACATTTTAAAGGGATAGTTGAACCAAAACCGAAAATTCCGTAATCATTTGCTCACCCTTCACTTGTCACAAACTGTTTGGGTTTCTTTCTTCTGGTGAACACGAGATGATATTTTGAAGAAAGTTGGAAGCCCGTAACCATTGACTTTGATAGTATTTGTTGTCAGTAAGTATGCCAATGCTTACTGGTTTTCAGCTTTCTTCAAAGTATCTACACTCTCAGAAATAAAGGTACGAGAGTTGTCACTGGGGTGGTACCTTTTCAAAAGGTACACATTTGTACTTAAAGGGTCCATATTGGTACCTCAAAAGCATATATTAGTTCCTAAATATTTTAAGAGGTACACTTTTGTACTTTTTAGGTACTAATTTGTATCCTTGAGGTATTGATTTGGACCTTTTAGGTACAAATAGGTACCTTTTGAAAAAGTACCACCCCAGTGACAACTCTCGTACCTTTATTTCTGAGAGTGTATGATATTCCAGGTTCCTTCAAAATACCGCTTAAGGGGAGGTAAATAGTTATTAAAGTTTGTACACTGTTCAAAATTGAATGGCAAGGAGTCAAGACAACATATTTTCTATTGCTTTAACTCATTTTAATAATATTTAAGTCCGTATGATGAATGTAAACAACTAAAATGAATGATGAATGTATCAACCAAAATATTTAAAGCAGAAAGAATTTTGAAAAGTGTGTGTATTCAAGGTGTAAGGAACAATGTTGTTATTAAAAATACTATTAAATGCTTAAATAATTCAATATTAGGCAAAACTTCAAACTTAAAAATGGGCAATTAGTCAATTTTAATAAATAGGTTTCTAAAACTTACTAAAATTACTTATCACATTAATTTCACTTGGTTATACACCACATGGCATGAAGCTCCTTTTCTAGAAAATAGTTTAGCGTTTTAGCACAACTAAACAAAACCAACTTGCAACAGGTGTGTTTAATAGTAGATTTTGTAAAGAGATTCTTATTTAATTTCCCCCACATCCAAAACAAAGTGTTGCGGCAAAATGTGTAGGTCTCGTCGCTGTGCCCGTTTTCCTCAGGAAGAACAGGCGTCATGGTATTCATGAATTTCTCATGGCCAGATCAAAAGCCTTCCAGATTTAATTTCGCCTACGTGTCACTCAGCCATCCTCGTGGAGACCACAAGAAAGAGATTAGCACTGCCGCCCTCGCCCCAGCCTATCGTACATGTGTGCCATGTACGGCCCAAAAAGAAACATTTTCAAGGCTACTGATATCTTTGCACTCTGTAACCTCGTTTAATCAGTCAACACGTCCAAAGGAAGGGATAATTCTGGACGCTTTCGACCGTTACATATATCAGTGCCACAATTAATATATCATATATGCGTATTCATTTCTTGATAACAAAAAGATGCGAGTAGGGAAAGAATGCGTCCATTGTGTGCGTTGTGTAAGGCTTAAAGTCCTGAGCCCTTGCCCAGACTGAGCTCGATTCAAACCCCTAAGAATCTTGCCAGCTGCTGTGCCAAGTGAAACAAACCATCTTGCAGATAAAAAGAGTCTATTTCAGCTCCTCCATTGTACGGTGAGTTACAGGGATGTTTTTGTTTTTCTCACCCCCTCCTCGGTCCTCTTTGTCAAACCTGTCTTTGATCCGGCACACGGAGTTCTCTGCAAGCATTTCCACAACTTTCATGAAGCCGTTTTTAGCCGTTTTCATTGTTCTGGTTTTGTTGTTTTTTGCTATAAGTGTTATTTATAAGTGTTGAATAATTATGGGACGGCAAGTCAAATCGTCACGACGGTGCGCTCCATCATGTTCCTACTTTCTTCACTGTCGTTGCATCCGCGTTTGTGTGGGTTTTAATTGCTGAAGTTTGAGTTGTGACCTCATTTGTGCACTATTACAAATATGAGAAATAATCTTTACATCTAGCAGTTTCCTTTGTGTCAAGGGAAACACAAATTTGACTTTATTTTTTAACTTCTTTTGATACTTTGTATCTCACAATTTTGAACTTGATGCATGATGCACGATGCATGTGCGTGCATGTTTTGAGTTGATGGTTAATACGGCAGCACTGTTGCCGGCAAGTTACTGCAAAAATACAATAAAATGTCTAACAGTAAATGTGTTTTACAGTAGCAGGACCCTATGCCACAATTTCATTTTACAGTAAAATAGCCTTACCGCAACTTCTTTTAAGGGTAAAAGGCCCTTTATCACATTTAAAATTTACAGTATGACCATTTTTACAGTACTGTAATGTATTTACATTTTACATTATCAGTACAAACCTTTACTTTTTAACATTTACTATTGAATAAATTCTAAACAAGTGACAAATTCTTTTATTAACTGTCACGTTTGTGTACTACAGAAGCAGTACTCGATAACTTTTACAGTAGAATACCGTAAATATGCAGTAAGTTACTGTAAAAGTTTTAAAAATGACCCGCAGTGCATATTACAGTAGTGAACTGTAAAGAATGTATGTGGTCGTTTACTGGGTGTTTTTGCAGTAAATTACTGTAAAAGTACTGCAAAGTCTAACGCCCCATTCATACGGGGCTTCAGCGTCAACGCTTGACAGAGGGCGTGTCTGAAGTTGGGGCTGACGTGACCGTCATAGCAGCGTCAGCCAATCAAATTAATCAACAATCGGCTACTGTCTGAGCTGGTGTATTTGCATACAGCGATCTGATTGGCTGACTCTTCCGTCGGCGCTTGAAAAGTTGAGAAAGTCCCAACTCTTGCAGCGAGCAACGCCACTGAAGCAGCGCCGACGGATCCACAATGCAGTTCGCCAACGCCTGACGTCACCCATTCAAAGTGAATGGGAAGCGTTGACGCTGACGCCCCGTGTAAATGGGGCGTAACAGTGTATGTTCTGGCTACTGAAACTACAACTAGAACTGTTTTTTATACAGAGTTTATTTCTTTTATTGAACAAAAATGTTGGAACTGGCAATGTAGTATTATAGCCATATTTATTTTCCCTGCTCTTCCTATTCTTCAAAATATCTTCTTTTGTGTTTAACAGAAGAAAAAAAACTCCTAAGTTTGGAACCACTTGAGGGTGAACAAAATGTGTCAATTTTCCAACAGGATGAACAATCCCATTACTGGTACAAAATGTAAAAAAAAATTGTTCAAAGACCAGAGATGCTTTAATATGTCGTGCATTTTATTAGACTGCATTATAATAGAAATGTAAATGTATTTAGTGTGATAAAACTGCGGAAATTTATCCCCCCTTGATCATGACTAAAATTAGGAAGAGGTTGACTGTGCCATGATAAAAGCTCTGCTGTTTTTGTGTTTTCATGTTGCGTTCATCTCTCATCAGCAATAAGGTATATGCACACATGACTTTTAATTTCAGTGAGCCAGCCCCAGGGCTTGCGGTGAATTGTCATCCCATATAAAATCGGCGCATTTAAGATCTGATTTCTTTTAAAAACAGCAATCTTCACTGCCTGGCTGAGATACGATATAATGTGGGTATCAGAGCAAACAAGTTATATTTTACAAATCAAATTTATTATGTCTTTAAAAAAATGTTAATTAATTTTATCCTAGTATTTTCAATGAAATTTCTGCACTTGCCTGCTGCTAATGATGGCGCCTGTGTTTAAACAGTCTTTCGTCTCTTTTTACGATTTAACAACAAAATGAATGCTTAAGTCTATTTAGCTGAATGTATTTTAATGACATTACAACATCTTTGCTGTAAAAGGAATCTTATTAAATTGAAAATAGTCACATAAACCTTTCACCGGAAGTAATTTGCTGAAAAACACTAGCTGTGCTTATAACTAAAATGAACTTAAAAATGAAGTCTAAAATCGTAAGCAATAAGTCAGATGTGTTAAACCATTGAACACCATGCTGTTGGAATTAGTGATCCATGTTCCCGTTTTCTTCGGTGTTGTTGCGTCAGCGGTATTGTGGTTTTGATAGCTGTGCTGCAACTCAATGTTCAGTTGTGACCTCGCCTGCGCATGTTTCCAAATCATTTGTGTTTTGCTCTGCTGTAAACGTCACTAGCGAGAACTGCACAAAATGTCAACATCGGTGTACTGCTGTTTGCTCAGACGTAAACATGACCATGTAACCCGATGAGCAGGCAGGAGCGCTTTGGAATCAGAAAACGCCGATAAGGGGTTGAGCAGGTCAATGAGATACTGAAAGGTTCACACAGAACATTGCGGAGCTTGTTGGTTGTCAGAGCGCTTACATGAGCTGTTATAATTGAGCTGCAGCAGGTTTTAGTGTGGGCGAGTCGAAGTCTTCAGCCATCTGTCTAAATATACTGGAAGCTAAATCATGTTTGAAGGATTCTTTCAGACTTGTACGGTTTCAGTCAGACTGTGACAACTTAATAATTTAAGAATGCTTGAAATCAGGCTTCTAGGTCACATTAGAGAAATGCCACCAATTGTGTTTGGTACATATGAGCGATATATGAAGCACAGTATAAACAGAAGTCCATGGAAACTTGTTTCTGCCTCTGAATATAAAACTAGTACTTTCTTTATGTCAGTTACTAATTGCTAATTAAGTTTGTTTCCCAAATTAGACTTTTCCTTTCAGAGTTTTGAGTTGTACGGGTAGTTCACACAAAAATCTAAATTCTGTCATCATTTGCTCACGCTTGTTACTTTCAAACATGTTTACATTTTCTTACTGTGTTGAACACAAAACAATATATTTTGAAGAATTTTGGAAGCATCCATTGACTTTCATAGTGTTTCCGTTCTACTATTCACTAACTGACAAAAGTTTTGTCGTCTATCCCAGTTATAAGAGCAACAAATAATAGCTTTGACATCTAGTTGATCATTTGAAAAAGTAGCCACAGGTAGATTTTTCTGATGAATGAATTTCAGATTCAGAAAGGCAAATTCTTTAGCAGGATAGAGCTTCTATTCATACTTCAGCCTCCACATCAAAGTTCCTGAAAGCAAAGTATGTCAAGTTGCTCCAGGATTGGCCAGCCCAGTCACCAGATATGAACATTATTGAAGATGAATCCAAGGAACCTGCAGGAACGCTTTCTTTGCCTTTCCAGATGACTTTGTAAATAAGTTATATGAGTCATTGCAGAGATGTGTGGATGCAGTCCTCCAAGCTCATGGGAGTCATGCACAATATTCTTTTTTCCACTGCAAAATGACTTTATATTCTATACTGTACATAATTTCTGTTAAGTGACAAGACTTTTGTCTAAGCAATGTCAGACCTTACTGTCCTAATTAAAAATCAAGGCATGTTCATATTTTATTTTGGTGAAATAAGCGTAATCTAGAGGCCTTTGCCTTTCATATTAGCCACTTTTGATACCAAAGTATCAACTAGAAGTCAAGTTAGTATTTGTTGTTCCTAAAAATTAGGTAGGAAACAAGACTTTTGTCAGGTAGTGGATGGATGTCATTGGGTACCGGTTTCCAACATTTTTTCAATATCTTGATTTGTGGTCAACAAAAAAAAATCTCTTTAAAATTCTTCAGAACCACTTGTATTTGTGTAAATGGTAGGAAACTCATTTTTTTATGGTGAACTTTAATGTCTTTTTTTTACAGAATTGTTCATTACTATACTTTAAAAATTATTTTAAAAATTCATATCTTATTCTAGTTCTTATCTTAAGAGTCTTATCTTGCTCTAAACTGATGAGAAACATTAAAGTAATGAAAACCGTCTTAGGCAAATACTTTGAATGTCACAACCCCTTTTCAAGTAACTGAATTGTATTTAAACAGTAGCATTTACAAGTGGCAGCAGTACAATAATAATAAAAAAATAACATAAACATTTCTCATTCTAATCAATAATCCTGGAAAAATGCTTCACAGTTTTTAAAACCTTTGAAACAGGACAAACCTTTGCAAACTTCCAAGTTCATCTTATACAATTTATTGCCTGTCTTTTCCTCTAGCAAGTTTTTTTCCCCTTCTGCTTCTGGCTCACTGTGTAATACATTCCATTTCTACATCCACCCATAACCACTATTTAATTGAAGGCCAAGAATCTGAAGATTTGGGACACAGCGCTCCTTGTCCTCCAGGAATTTGGGCCATCTTTGTATTTACTTACTACTTTGGCGAATCACAAAATGGTGCATTCACTGAAGTCTGGCAATGATTTGTAGTGAACATTAAGTTCAGCAGTAAAAAAAATAAAACAGAGAAAAACAAGTCCTGACTAGATCAGTTAGATCAAAACTAGACGTACTGTCTTGTGTAACCAACTTTCACACACCCAGATGTGTCTAATCCTTCCTTCCTCTTTTCTGGTCTCTTCTAGGCTAATAAAAACCAGCACAACCAAGAACCTCACCAGATCTCGAATTAACCATGGTGGACAAGATGGCCTCGTTCGGACACATTCTGCTTCGGCGGCGTGCACTGGATTTTTCAGGTGAGGAGACACGGTTCGCACGGTGTCTTTCCACTTTGGACCTGGTGGCTCTCGGCGTGGGATCAACACTGGGCGCTGGAGTTTATGTTCTGGCTGGAGAAGTTGCAAGAGAGAAGGCTGGTCCTGCTATAGTCTTATGCTTCCTTGTGGCCGCTCTTTCCTCCATGCTGGCTGGATTGTGCTATGCAGAATTCGGCGCTCGAGTCCCAAAAACTGGATCTGCGTACTTGTATAGCTACGTAACAGTGGGAGAAATCTGGGCCTTCATCACTGGTTGGAATCTCATCCTCTCATATGTAATAGGTAAGTGGGTCTAGCACTACAGTACCCTCCACTGATATTGGTACTTTTAATTAATACAAGCAATGAAGGAGAAACAAATGTGTATGTGAATGAATGAAATTTACCTTATTTTCTCTTCCTCATGAGGTTTTAAAGCTTTATGAGTGTCTTTTATCTGAAGAAAACAAGATTCTGAAGAACGCCGGTTGTCAGGGGGTCCCAGCATCCAGCATTTTTCTAAATATCTTCTTTTAACAGAAGAAAGAGTAATGCTTTACTTGAAAGAAGTGTTTATTAGACTGGCATGACACGTTTATAATCATGACACGACACTTGTCATAAGCATCCAAAATATTTTATTTATATTTATGACACATTTCATTAAGTGTCATTCACTCAGTTATGCCATTTTGAATGCAAAGGTGACATTGTTTGAGTTGTCTTTGTCATGACAACTTGACATGATCAAATGCATCAAAATCTGTGTTTGTCTTTTATGATAACTTGACATCACCGCAACAACATAATTTGTCATAAATCCTGCATAAACATGATTGTCATGAGACCATAGTAATTGTGTAACGAATACATTTCTGATCACATTTAAGTCAAATAATGTTATAACAGCATCATTGATTATTAATGACTTTTAATGACTAATGAAATTTGTTCTACTTTTAGCTCAAGGAAAATGTTAATGACGCTGTTATAAACGACATAGCACAATTAAAATGCCATCATGACAATCATGTTTATGACGGATTTATGACAAGCTATGTTGTCTTGCTAGTGTCAAGTTTTCATGACAGACAGGTTTTGATGTATTTTGTAATGTCAAGTTATCATAAGAAGGACATATCAAACATTATCATCTTTGCATTTAATGTAACAAACTAAACGAATGACACTGAATAATACATAAGACCTCATTTATATTCATTTAATGTGTCATGTCATCTTATGGATGTTTCATGACAGTCTTATAAACATCCCTTCAAGTAAGCTGTTTCCACTAGACCTTTAAGCTTTTGATCTTTCTTTTTACCTTGAGGTGCTTGAAATGTTTTCAGACAAACGTGTTGTTTTGTGAACTGTTTGTGGTGAAGTCGATGATTTTGGATTGTATTTTTTGAGACTTTCTGAGTTTAAATCCAAACTGGAAATCTCCAGTTGTGATTCTTGGAGATTTGCCATGCACACCACCAGTGATAAAGACAGACACAAACACACACATCCTCTTCCAGATTTACTTACCAACACTTACAGATTTTTGGAATTTCACTTCATTATTGTTTATGGTGAAAATCCTCAGTGTTTTTGCTATTTTTTTATAGCTGCTTAATAACTAAACTGAGTGAGTTTGGCTGATAAGTTACCTCATATTTATATCCCTGTTAAATAACCCTGTTATTGGTAATAATCATGGCGCACACCTATTTGATTCTTGATTCTTGACTGTTTGGAATTGTGAGACGTACAGTTGAGTTGTGTTCTCTATGAGTAGTTTTTTTTTTGTAAATTGTTTTAGGGCACTGTAGTCGATACGCTTTTGAAAGTAATCTAGAGCTGAAGGGGAAATTGTTGGTGTTTGTTTTCAGGTACAGCTAGTGTGGCTCGAGCTTGGAGCTCCACGTTTGATAACTTGATCGAGCAGAAGATCTCCAACTTCTTCAGGGCATCTATGGCCATGAAAGTTCCTGGGAAAGTCCTTGCTGAATATCCAGACCTGTTCGCCCTCATTCTCATCCTGCTGCTGACTGGTGAGCAGTCGGAAAACAGACATTACTATTTAAATAAGTTTAGAATGAACAAATAAAGAAAGGAATGTATGTATTTCTAAAGAGATAGATAGATAGATAGATAGATAGATAGATAGATAGATAGATAGATAAAATGTTGATCAATAATTTTGTTGCTTGACAGAAAATTAGTTAACTGAAAGAAATTAAATATAAAAAGCTCCTATTATTAAACAAAATTATTTTATTTTGTGTATTATATTATTATAAAAAAATAAAAACAAACTTATTCTAAATAAGAATAAAAATGGCCATATAAAACATAACCCTGAAACAGCAGATTGTAAACACAAAGATCTTAAATTGATAAGTCGGACATGATATTTTATAGGTAAAAACCACTGAATTAAGTTGTAGACCACTTTGATTAAATAAATACATAAACAAACCCTAGAAAGGACACAAAATCAATTTGTTTAAATGCTACATATAAAGCTAAGGCATCACAACAATATGAATGATTTACTTTGGATATTGTTAAAAGATTACATTTAATGGCATTTCTGTGTGGAGTTTGCATGTTCTCCCCGTGGTTGCGTGGGTTTCCTCCGGGTGCTCCGGTTTCCCCCACAGTCCAAAGACATGCGGTACAGGTGAATTGGGTAAGCTAAATTGTCCATAGTGTATGTGTGTGAATGAGAATGTATGAATGTGTTTCCCAGAGATGGGTTGTGGCTGGAAGGGCATCCGCTGCGTAAAACAAATGCCGGATAAGTTGGCGGTTCATTCCGCTGTGGCGACCCCGGATTAATAAAGGGACTAAGCCGAAAAGAAAATGAATGAATGAATGATTACATTTAATTAAAATGTATTATTAAATTAGGTTACAGTTACATGATGAAGAAAGGATGGCAGGAACAGACAATGAGCAAGCGTAAACAAATCTTTTAGCCCATTCAGATAAAATAAAAAACATAATATCAGCAGATAACCAAAATGGCATTGTAACGTTGTATAAATCTTTATTATTATAAGGAAAAACTTTATTTTATATATGTTGCGATACATTAAAATTGTGAGCTAAAAGCTTGTTGTTTTTACTCCACAGGACTGCTTGCGTTCGGTGTGAGCGAGTCTGCTCTGGTGAACAAGATCTTCACCGGGATCAATCTGATCGTGCTGGGCTTCATCATCATCTCCGGCTTCGTCAAAGGCGACACGGCAAACTGGAACCTGACCTACGAGTACTTCGTCAATGATACAAACATCACCGAACCAGAGTAAATCCAAACTTTGAGCCACAGACTGCTTATTTAGCAGAGCAAATGCAGATCTCCAAGAGTTGTGAAGTGGATAATGAGATTTTCCTCCACAAGATTTAACACATCCGTTTGTCCTCACAGACGGATAGAAAGCACATTTGGAAGTGGAGGCTTTGCTCCGTTCGGCCTTGGCGGCATCTTATCAGGCGCAGCCACCTGTTTCTACGCCTTCGTGGGCTTTGATTGCATTGCTACCACAAGTACGTCTCTGAAATGTCACAGTCATAGAGCACGAATACTGATTTTGTTTTTGTCAGATGAGTCATAAATGTGTGTGTGTGTGTGTATGTGTGTGTGGTTGAATTTAACCTTGTTTTTTTATTTCTATAGGTGAGGAAGCCAAAAACCCCATGCGCTCCATCCCTGTGGGCATCGTGGCCTCGTTGCTCATTTGCTTCTTTGCTTACTTTGGTGTCTCAGCTGCTCTTACGCTCATGATGCCCTATTACAAGCTCAACACTCAGAGTCCTCTGCCCGAGGCCTTCAGTTACGTGGGCTGGGCACCGGCACGATATATCGTAGCCGTGGGTTCACTCTGTGCGCTTTCCACAAGGTAAGACTTTTCTGTATGTCTTCACATATTATTATTCCTGAGTAGCAGGGGCGCCGCTAGCCATTTTGGGCCCCATGAAAAAATACTGAACCTTTGAACCTTTGAAAAGGCAAGTTGGTCATTTATTTTTGAATTATGAAAGATTAACATGTTACTTCATCTACAATGTGGTAGAAAAAAATGATTAGAAATGTGGAGGATGTGAGGGGAAGTTCGTCAGAGATCAACTAACTAACTAAGCAACTGAGTAGTTCAGGGTTCATACAGTCATGAAAGTCCTGGAAAAGTCATGGAATTTTGACATGGCATTTTCCAGGCCTGGAAAAGTTTTGGAAAAACAGAAAAACCCACAAAGTTTTGGAGAAGTCATGGAAAACTGATATCTGTATACTTGAATATATGTTATTTACTTCTTTTCTGTCCTTGGCACAATTCCTCTTACTATAAAACACATTTCACTGGACTGTCCTGCTTTTAATGATTCCAGAGGACTTCTTTATGAAATGAACTCTCTTAAGGAAAGTTTTAGCAAAGTGACACCAGAAAAGATTTTACAATTTTTATCATGTATTAACACAAAAAAAACTTAGTTAATTTATGTATTCGTTCATTTGTTTGTTGATTTTTAATTGTATATTTATTATTGAAATCTTTCTGCCTTGGTTGCTGACATGGCATTAAATAAAAACATTACATTCTGTCCTATCACATACTCTCACATTATTAGTACGGTGTAAGCGTTATCTAAATAAATTTAACACAGATATAAGTATAAATTAACGAAATAGATTGTTGCGTGTTTTACGATCTGCTGTAATAAATTTGAACATGCATCCTTTCCTTTTACCACGCATATGTAGATATTACATTAAACGTCATCATTACGTCATCAACGTCACATTGTGTCATCAAAAATTGACTTGAAATTCTTGGAGAAGTCATGGAAATGTCATGGAAGTTTAGAAGTAAAAATGTGTACGAACCCTGATAGTTTGTTGATGACAAATTAGTTTGTCCCAAAGCCTGCCTACTCTTCTGTTACACACTCAAAACCTCTTTCTTCATAAAATACACACATAAGAGTAGAAGGAATTGTGTGTTTGTGTTTAACATTTATCTGAATGTGATGTGTTTTTTGTTTCACTTAGTTTGCTGGGCTCCATGTTCCCCATGCCTCGAGTCATTTACGCCATGGCTGAGGACGGGCTGCTTTTCCGTTCACTCTCCAGGATGAACAAGAGAACCAAAACTCCTCTGCTGGCGACTATTGTGTCTGGAATAGTGGCAGGTTTGTGTTACAGCATGTTCTGATTTTGCACAACATGCGTCATGTACCCTAGTCTGCGTTGAAAATGTAAATGCGCCAAGAGTAGCCAATCAGAACATGTAGCAGTGTAGCATGCTTTACAGAATTTTGACAATAACTGACAAACCTTTAAAGACAGGCCTGTTCTGAGGTTAGTAATTGATTGTATATGCGTTTGTTGAACCAAACTGTTTGCACTCAAAATAGCTTTATTTTTTCTAAGTTCATTTTGTGCTGAAAACTACATTACCCATCATGCCGTAAAGAAAATCCACCAATCAGAGAGTGTGGCACAATAGGTGTTTATTTGCACCAGCTGAAGCCTCTCTATGCTCTCAGAATGCTTACATATTTCAATATATATTTGCAAATTTTGTTATAATCATGAAATAAGCCCCCTGTAGTTGTAATGGATGAGCATGGCGCTACTGACGGCAGTGTTGAGGGTTTGATTCTCATGAAAAGCAAGAACTGATCAAATGTGTACCTAATGCATAAATATAATGAAGTGACACGACACATTCAATTGACACGACAAACATTCATTCATTCGTTTGTTTTCCTTCGGCTTAGTCTCTTATTTATCAGGGGTCACCACAGTGGAATGAACCACCAACTATTCCAGCATATGTTTTACACTAACAAACTCTCGCATTCACACACACTCATACACTAAGACCATTTTGTTTAGCTAATTCACCTATAGCACATGTCTTTGGACTGTGAGGAAAACCGAAACACCTCACAGGAGCGACCGGAGCGAAACTCACACGAACACGGGGAGAACATGCAAACTCCACACAGAAACGCCAACTGGCCCAGCCGGGACTCAACCAGCAACTTTCTTTCTGTGAGGCGACAGTGCTAACCACTGAGCCACCGTGCCACCTACACGACAAGCAACTTTTTTTGAATTAGAATTTATTTAACACTTAATGTCGTTGTAGTCCTTACTCTTATAAAGATGGCATAAGGAAAGGCTGAATAACTTCAGGACAGATCATTTTGATACGATGTGATATGATGTGACAAATCTCTTAACTTCAAATGTTTGGCTTAATAAAATTAATGTAATTTAAGCATAAAAAGCTAATTTTCTTTTAATGTTCACAGATGCGAGTTTGTATACCATGGTCATTTTTACATATTTCATATTGTATATTATATATTTAGCTCCACGTTTCAGCTCCACATGATTTCAAACTATCTTAAAAGTTAATTGTAAAAACCTGCAGAGACCCCCAAATATATAAAGCAAGCCACCAATCGAGTGTGTGTGTGTGTGTGTGTTGTTGTGGCCCTTGCTAATAAAAATATTCTGTTTTAGCTTTTATCACACTGCTTTTATCACATGATGTTTGACCTCTAATAGCTGGTGATATCTTAAGATAATGTTTGTAAGCTTTGTCATGTTATGACTGGATAAGATTTCAAACATGTTTATTTTGTCTTCTTTCAGCTCTCATGGCGTTTCTGTTTGATCTGGCTGCGTTGGTTGACCTCATGTCCATCGGGACGTTGCTTGCGTACTCTCTGGTGGCCGTCTGCGTTCTCATCCTTAGGTCAGTTTAAACCAGCACCACAAGCACTAAGCAGTCAGTCAGCCTCGATTGTTTTAAGAAGCTGTCCAGTACAGATATTTTCAGAGATGTTTAATGTAATCCAATGGTGATCGGTTAATTTTAGATGACTGTTTCATGAACTTCGAAAAATTCGAAGTCCCAAGTCCCTCTGAGTGTTTTTAAGCACATTTACATGCACACTAATGCTCTGATAACTCAACAAAAATCAGCTTATTTTAATAACATGTTGTCCTAGTTTACCTATAGAATGACAATGCAAGTATGCTACGTTTACTTTATTAATAAATGAAGGCTTCATTAATGAATCAGTTTATCTGCTAGTGGTGTTGTTAAAATGAGCTAATAAGCAAATCTAACGCCCAAGTAGCTCATTTATGTCAGTTGTCATGGTCATGAAATGGTTGATGACTCAATGAAGAGTATTGCTACATATCAACAGGAAACTTACTGAATGATTATGATCCTCACAAGATGCAGCATTGTGATTGTAGCACTTCTGATGCATAGGATTTGAATGCAATTGACTCTATGCATGAACTCTGCTGACGTATTTCTGGTAGAATATTAGTCAGTGTGTTTACTTCGGCATAGCGAATTCTACACAGAGAGCACTAGCCACTAACCCTTTTGATACGGCTGTTTGACATCGATTTTATTAGTTAGGTATTACATGTTGTATTATAAAAACATATATACGTTGGCATTATTCAAATGGCTTCCAGAAAGTTTAAATATCAACAGCGGGAGGACAGTAGTTCGGCTGAACATTGCTGTATCCCGTTATGTCAGACCTCCTCAAGATTTATCTCTTCACTGAGCTTCCACACATTTCCAGCAGACCAAGAAACACGTAAAAAGTGGATTCATAACATTCAACGTGAGAATTTTAACATCACATCTCACACAAGGGTCTGCAGTCGTCACTTTATTAGTAATGATCTGATTGAGCATGACACCGTCCATCGCACGGCTGAGGGTCCAGACTGAGCATCTCATCCGCAGGGGGAAGCAACACAAGTAACAAAAATGTAATCAATGGGATACCACCTCCAACAAATTTTTAACAAACAAAAACCCAGAAATATGTAAATATAAGTAACTAGACATTTGCACTGCAGTATAAATATAAATAATTTGACACAATGTTAAACATTTCCCTTACAGCGATGTGTAAAAATACAACATTAAACAATTGTTAAATAAAAAGTTGTGTGAGTGTGTTTGTTCAAATCTGTTGTCATCTTGACAGGTAAAAGTAAAAAGAAAAAGAAAAGAAAAGAAAACAGTCAGCTTCTTCTGAAACATTTTGATGTCTTTGTAGATGAGCTGGATCATCATGTCATCCTGATAATGACAATATGTATAAATGACCTCCCACTTAAACTATGCAGCTTCTCTGACTTCATCATTGACCTGAAACACATCACTCTGATCTCTGCTATCACTCCATCCTCACAGGAAATGAGAAATAAGCTATAGTTAGTAACTCATACAGCTAGAGTTTAATGTTAGCACGATAATAATCACCCTCAAAATGATGATTGTAACTGGAAATGTAGAATTTTAATCTTTTCTTCTTTGCTGTTTGGTGTGACAGGTCTCTGTCTCATGATTCGATTAATGTCATTCATGGTAATCCAAGGAAACTCTTATAAACAGCGAGTGTAACCTATCATCCTCACCTGGGCCATCCGCTTAAAGTGATCGCCGTACCGCACCGGAAGTTGACATGCGGGCTAACCACAAACGCGGAAGAGATCGTGCATAGAGTCAATTCTTTAGCCCTATGGGTCAAGAAAACATCTGAGTTTATGAGTTTATTTCCTCCACACTTACTTTAAAACATTTTCTTCATCGTAAATCTGCAGTAAGGATGTGTTGTTACGTTTCATACTTTAGTAAACGTTCGTCTCGTGACTGTTAGTTTGTTTACCATATATGTGTGTGGTGTTCTGATGAAGGAAAATTCACGGAAAGTAAATTTTACATGACCACATTGATGGCTTATAAAGCACACTTGGGTAAAGAACGTGCACGTTGTCTCTGGTTTAACATGTACATTTCTTGTTTCCAGATATCAGCCGGGGAACCTGAGCTCCTCCAGTCAGACTGAGAAGCTGGTGGAGCTGGTTGGTGGTGAAAAGGTGGCCGTTTGTGGAGACAGTGGTGATGAATATGGCATAGAGCTGGATGACAGTCCTCGCAAGGAGAAATTCAGTGCCAAACTCCTCCTGGTTCCCTCCAAAGACTCGCCAACGGAAATGTCAGGAACCATCGTCTACGGCACAACTGCTATTATCTGTGAGTGTAGATTGGTTTGTCACTTCTTAAAGAATGCAAGACATAGCTTACTTGAAATGAAAAATTGCCTGGAAATATTAGCCAAAAAAAGTGCATGCACCCCAATGAAAGTTCAAAATGCACAACTGCACAACAAAGGCTCAACTGCTATTATCTGTGAGTGTAGATTGGTTTGTCACTTCTTCATGAATACAAGACATAGCTTACTGGAAAAGAAAAAAATGTCTGGAATAATTTGTCAAAAAAAGTGCATGCACCCCAATCAAAGTTCAGAATAGCTCAATATTTCACTCTGCTGATATTTCCCTCATGTTCACATACTTAATCATGAATTAACCACACATACTAACAAAAAATAATGATAATAATAATATATAATAGATATTGCATATGTAAATATAATAGATATTGCATTTCTATTTCGTATACTTGTTCCTGCTGCTTGCAATAAAGCTACTGTGCTGTCATGGCAATGCTGCTAAACTGACTCTCGACTCGTTCACTGTGAATGAAATTTCACAATGTATTGCTTATGGCTATTTTATTGCTTTGTGTTATGTTTGTGTATTTA
>CAIGQQ010008883.1:5773453-5788014 GCA_903798035.1 Danio albolineatus
AATAAAGGGACTAAGCCGAAAAGAAAATGAATGAATGAATGAATGAATGAATGAATGAATGAAACAAAAACAACGGTCTCAACGTATTTCCTGTTCTACATGTTTAATTTCCATAGCTTCAGAGAATCCAAAATAAGCCACATATTGGTAAATAATGTTATGTTAGCTGTTTTAACATTAAGTTATGAGTGAATTGCTTCTTGTTACAGTTCTGAAATAGCTTGATAACAAGCAGGAAATGTTCATGGGCCAATGACATGACCACATTGAAATGGTCTATATACTGGTTTTGTAAAATCAGCAAGATATCTTAATCTCAATGAATTATACCACTGAATTGAGTGAAAAACCCCAATACTTAAAATTACAAACTCACTCTCCTTATCAAATAAAACCAGTAATGCTGTATAAAAGATACTATTTTATTTTAAATGATGATTGGGTAATCTTGATTAATAAATATATATTGACAAGCTCCTTTTTTGATTCTTGATTGATTTTACATATTTTACATCTTGATACTTTTACATATTTGTAAGAATTAGCAGTAAAAAATCTTAAATAAAGTCGAGAAATGAAAAGCCACAGACCTCTATATTACTTTTAAAAATATATAATTTCAAGTACATAAAAACAGAACCATCTCTTTAAGATTAATATGGGAAGAATAGCTCCTATATATCTTCTTAGAGACTTGTTTCTGCATGAATGTTGTTGATCTTGACGAGTGCTGTGATTGACTGATGGATCTGGCAGTGATTCCTAACTCCAGCATCTTGTGTTGTGTGTAGCTGTGCTGATCACGGTGCTGTGCGTGGTTTTGGCTCATCGTCTGGAGTCCATCATGAATCTGGAGATCGTGTGGGTGACGGCGTGTGTCATTCTGGTCCTGCTGTGTGTCCTGTGTGTAATTGTGATCTTCAGGCAGCCGGAGAGTAAAGAAGCTCTCACCTTCAAGGTACCCGATGTCCCTGATTTATCGATTTTGGCTTTTGGTTATGCTACAGATATTCACCTTGAGTCTGAGCACAAGTGGTGAAGTGATATGAATGTGTTATTAAATCCACGGTTATTTTTGTAATTATCACTGATACTGTTTGTCTAAAACATTTTTGTAAACACAAATAAAATAAAAAAAATTTAAAATGAAAACCTGAAATAAGTTAAACTATCTAAAACAGGGGTTTTCAAACTGAGGTCCGCGAAAAACTTGGCAGAAACAAAAATGATTAACGAGATTTTTTTTCCAATCCTGAAATTATTAATGACCAAATCTATATAATTTTATGATTTAAATAAAGGGATACTTAATCGTAATGTGTTTATCCCAAAATACTTTGCACTCTTTAACATTTTGCATATAGTTGCATGGAGCGGCTGTAAGTGCAGTACAGATGATGGAAAGATTTTTAAAGAATGCCGCTCCCGCAAGCAGTTCATGCAAATCTGACTTGGCTAAGGCAAAAACGAGAAAATATGACAAATCTTACATTGTGTTTGGATTTACCTGCATGTTAAAGCAGGGAGTCGACAGACCCCAGTGTGATCTTTGTCAAGAGATTCTCTCCAACGAATGCATGAAACCATCCAAGCTTAAGCGCCATCTACAGCATAAACATCCCAATGAGGCAGAAAAACCGTCTAGAGATTGAAAGCGACATATAAATATTTTGCAGTTTTCCATAAATACGTATAAGACAGGGAAAATAAAAAACTACAGAAACTACAATTGTTACAAATGTCCAGGTTTAACTTTTCATCTACCAGTGCCTTATTTAGAAAAGCTATCTTGTTCAGTTAATGGAAATATTTCATTGTCGTTGTTTTTTTTTAAAGAAATATAAAATAATTGTGAGAATCATTATAGCTATAGTGAGTTGCCAACTAATAAAAAAAATGGTTTTAAAAACAATACCAGGCATGTGAAGTATGAATTATAATGTCTTTACGTTATACAGAATTTTAGTTTACATATTTATATCTGAAATGCATAAGTACCTATTATTAATTCACTAATCACTAATAAATCTTTACAGTAGTTTTTTTAGCACACAAACATTGCTCTAAATGTTTGTTTAAAAAAAATCTGACTTACCCTAGTTTCTTTTTTACATTTCTGGTACTAACTCATGTAATGAATACCATCCTAAAAGGGATCCGTTCCTTTATGCAGGTGCCTCTGTTGCCTTGGCTTCCTCTGTTCAGCATCTTTGTCAACATTTATCTGATGATGCAGCTGGACGTGGCCACCTGGTGCCGCTTCACCGTGTGGATGGCCATCGGTGAGCACATCTGTTCCTTTCAGAGCATTAGTTTGCTTCCAGAACCAACTTTTTCCGATCATTTCCTCACGCTGCTATCATACAAAATGTTAATTTCTCAATTTCAACAGGAAAAAAACTACTTTTATAAATTATTTATATGAAATGAAAGTTCTCTAAATGATCCCAACTGAGGAATAAGTCTTACCTAACAAAAAAAAAGATGAATTGATATACATTTTTATCACAAAAGCTTGCATTCCAAAGCTAGCACAAAACAACCAATTTAAAATAAGAGAAATAATCAAATTAGGCTGCTAAAATATAGTTAATCACAATAAATTTTATGTCAGTAATTATGATAATCTCAATATGGAAATAGAGCAATATGGAGATAGTGATGTTTAACCATTAATCACTACGTATGTACAAAATAAAAGTTGGTATCAATTAATTTGCAATTAATCATTTAACAGCACTAATCTAAGTTTCTTTTCGACAGTATAATATTTCATCAACAGACAATCAGCAAGCTTTTAACCTGCTTCTTAAAGCAAGACGTTAGCAGATGTAACTGGTTTTGTAATAAATTATACTTTACAAATAAATAAATTAACAATTAGATTTGTTATTGTTGGGATACTCTTTTATATATGGCAGCATTGACAATTCATTCATTCATTTTCCTCCGGAGCACCTGTAGAAAACCCACGCGAACACAGAGAGAACATACAAATTCCACACAGAAATGCCAGCTTGCCTAGAACCAGTGACCTTCTTGCTGTGAGGCAACAGTGCTAACCTCTAAGCCACCTTGCTGCCTCCATTGACAATTCATTCAATGAAATATAATCACTCAATACGAAAAAAAAAAGATCAAGATTACTTCTTGCCATGTCGCCCAGCTCTATTTGAATGTACATAAACATATATTTTAAGAAAATGACAGATTGTCTTGCTAGGTGACACTCTTTTTGTCTCCGTATGCACTAGACACCTTCTTATAAACACCCCATCCTTTTTGAAAAACATTGCGCAATTTTGAATGTGCTCCACACAGGTGAGTGGGCTTGACAAACCAGCTGTAGGACACACTCTTTTCCTCTCTGTATGTTAACCAACTTAGACTTGTCATAGCATTTATATACTCTCTGATTATTTGAAGTACTTCTTTTATACTTGCTTTTATGTCGCTTTGGATAAAAGTGTAAATGTGGGTGAGACCATCATTCCTCTTGCAATGTTTTCCTCAAATAATAATCTTCGGGTGAGTAAAGCATCATCAGAAGATTTTCATCCTGGAAGTGAACCAATCTCTTAAATACGAAAGCCTCGTGTTGTTTTGTTTATTTGTGTGTGTTTGTTTCCTTCATTCAAACCCTATCTCTGCTCTCTATTTCCAGGTTTTGCGATCTACTTCGGCTACGGCATTTGGCACAGCACTGAAGCCACGAATAGCTCTGTCCGAAAATACGAGCCAGCCCTTCAGAACAAAAGCCCCATCTATTTAGGCGGCGAGGAGAGCGAAATTGAGGGCATTTCTCCTTGATGAAGAAAAATGAAAGAAAGAAAACCCCGACAGGCATGTTTCCGTTCAAGTCTACAGATTTAATGTGAAAAATCATGGCTCATTTATTGTAGAGACTGCCCCGAACCTCTCAATTCAGGTTGCTTTTAGCAGAAGCGTAAGTGTCTCCCGTTAGAAGTGCAGCCTTGGCCCTTCAGTGCTGTAGATGTTGGTTTAATGTCCGTTCGGCTGCTGCTGTAATTCACTAGTACTGTAACGGCCATATTGTCTGGCAGACAATGAGCTGACTGTGTACAGGGTATTATGTTTTCATCTTCGAGGTCCAAGCACATTTTAATTGTTTGTGCGTGAAAAGCCTTCCGAGTTCAAAATGTTTTTGTCACCTTTCAAGGTTGTGAAGTACAACAGAGGCCCCTAGTGTTCAGAATGTGAAAACGGCAATACCTGCAGACAGTATTTGAGGTCATTGGTTACTGTTAGGCGGAGGAATTGAAGAACTAAAACTGACTGACAAGCTTTTGAAAATATTTTAGCATGGCTGAGGCCCCATGTGTATGAGAGTTGTCCAAAGAGTGCGTGGAAAATAACAAAACCGTTTCCATTTTCCTAAATATGACAGTTGTGTATTGGGATAATGGGATCAGCCATTAAAATGAGAGTATTTTTAAGTGTGTATGAGAGTTTTGAATGGCTCATATGAGGTCAAGCCAGAAAATTTTCCATTTTACAAAAAAAAAAATACACTAAATTATTTTTTTGGGGAAAACCTGTTTTATATGGATATTTATACTTTACCCATTCACGCAAGTTCCTTAGACTTGATTATTGTGGGTTAGCAAACTGTATAACAGCAATTGTATTTCCTGACGCTGCTTAAAAAGTTGCTATTGTAACTATTGTTTCTGCTAAAAACATTACATGAAACATTACACTAAAAACATTTATATTACCAAATTACATTAAAAAGTGGTTGTTTTTTGAAACAAAGAAAATATTTTTTCTCAAGAAAACATTCGATTGTAAAAGACATTATATTTTCTCTGCACAAGTATTAAGCAGCACAACTGATTTTAACACTGAAAACAAGAAAGGTTTCATGAGCAGTAAATCTAAATACTCTGATTTCAGAAGTATCAAGAAGACTGAAGTAATGGCTGCTGAAACATTTGCTGAATTTGTTTACGCATATGTGTTTGCTTCAGTTAAATTCGCAATCACACCATGTAATAATTACAGAAGTCCAAATTGTGATGAAACTTACTGAAATATACTTTACACAGACCATCACATTCACTTTAAAACCTAAATATACTTTGGCCTTTGGAATTTTTTTAATGAAGCTTTGTTGAGAACGAGAAAAAATTTGAAGGTTCAAATATCTACGGTTATTAGTTTATTTAGCAGTAATAACCACTGCTGACTTGAAAGCGACTAGTCTGAAAGCGACTAATATTGTTTGAAGGACTGTCTGTAATAATCAGATTTTAACAGTATTAGCTGAGCAGAAACTGTAGTTACAGTGCTAGCTTTGTTATTAAGGCTAGTCTGCAATAATAACCAACTCACAGGTCAAGCGTTAAACCTAAACTTGCCTGAAGAATGAAGATCTAATGAAACAGGCTTCAAATGGCCTTTCTTTCATATCTGAAGGTGTAGATACTTGAGAAGTAAGTGTCACTATTTTTCTTCTTTTATTTGTGTTATTATCGTTTTGTTTTCTTCGCTGAATCTTGTTCTTGGGAGTTTGGCTCTTGAGCTCATGTACCTTTCTCTATTTTTGTTCAATATTGTAGAGAATTTGTAATGTAGTGTATTACTATTGTCACTTATCTTGTGCACACATCATATCTTTTTGATTTGTTTATAGTATGACTATTTAACCCTTTGGAGAGCTGAGTTTCAGCTCCGTTTCAGCCAGTTTTGGTTGGTTGTGTAGTTTTTTTTTTTTTAGTGTGTTCAGATAATCAGAGAGAAACAAAGGCTTGTCTATTAGACGAGATGGAAGGTTAAGATTACTTTTAAACACTTTTGTTTAAGTTAAAACCACTATTGTTTTGAAACCCATTGCTGTCTTTAATGGATTAACATGACTAGAAGCCTATTTTTGTATAGCTTTACTATCTGTTTCGCAATCAACTGAAAAAGTTTTTGTTTACATGTACCAGACATGTAAAGTTTAGCACGTAAACATGTCCGAACACTGTCTGATTCCAGGCATTACAAACTTTGGATTCAATATGGAGGCTTGTGTCTCCTGTAGATCAGTGCCTGATGTTTCAAATGTACCTCAAAGTTGGTTGGTAGATATTTTAAAATAAATACCAAGTCCTGTTATATGCCTTTGAGATACACTTGTAGTGTTACATGTGTCTGTTTGTCAGTATATGAATATATATATTTTGTTTGTCCTTGGGTTTTTTAAAACTGTAAATATCCATGCCATGTACAAAGAAAATGACCTGTATTATAAAAATTTCTGTTTTTCCTTTTTTAAATAAAATGTTTCGCAAAACAACGGGACGTTTCACTTGGATTTTCTGCATAATATAGCTGAAGGAAATCACAATCTTTTGTGGCACAGGTTTTATTGATAGTTCACCTCATCTCTCACACAAGATGAATAAATACGCAGTTAATAGTCATTTCAGTCAGCTAAATGACATGGTATTAGTCTGTAAGTCAAAAGAAAAGTACATTTCAGCACATACTAACCTTAAGTGACAGGTAACAGTTGTGAAAGTTTATCAAGAAGAACCAAAACAAGAAAAAAGGATATGGTTTTATTTCTGTGGAGATCATGACTGACTTTAAAGAAGAAAAAAGCAGGAAACTCAAATGTGGTTCCACGTTAATGTAGATTTTCAGTAGGACTAATAGTTTTCAGTTAAGTAACACGCTAACTTAAATTAGCAAAATGCGTTATTTTTGTTTGGTCATAAAGGTCCCTTTGGTCATTAAAGTTCACCCAAATAGTTTAAATTTGATAATAATTTTGCACCATTCAGTTGTAGCAAACCTCTTTGTTTCTTTCTCATCTTGAATGCAAAAGAAAACATTTAGAATAGTGCTGAAACGGGCAGCTAATGAATTAGCCTTTAATTGATGTCTGGCTGTCAGTTTTCAACTAATATTTGTGTTCAACAGAGGAAACTAATAAAGATTTGGGAACACAAAGGATGAGCAAAAATTAAATTGTGATTTTGTTAGACGAGCTATCCTTTTAATTTTAGATATACAGTTTTTAATTGTACAGAAACACATTTAAGTGCTTTCTGAAGGGGAAAAAAGCAGTAATCGCATTCCCTGTGAATGTCTCCCCCTGCTGTTGAATTCATGAATTCACAGGTCCCAAATACACCACTAAATTGGGGATTGATTACTGTTTTAAGTTATTGTTTACCAGAGCAGCGTTTAAATGATCATTCATTCATTCATTCATTTTCTTTTCGGCTTAGTCCCTTTATTAATCCGGGGTCGCCACAGCGGAATGAACCGCCAACTTATCCAGCATTTGTTTTACACAGCGGATGTCCTTCCAACTCTGGGAAACATCTATACACACTCATTCACACACATACACTACGGACAATTTAGCCTACCCAATTCACCTATACTGCATGTCTTTGGACTTGTGGGGGAAACTGGAGCACCCGGAGAAAACCCACGCAACCACGGGGAGAACATGCAAACTCCACACAGAAATGCCAACTGATCCAGCCGAGGCTCGAACCAGCGACCTTCTTGCTGTGAGGCGAACGTGCTACTCACTACGCCACCGTGGCGCCTTAAATGATCATTTAAATGATTATTTTAAATGTTTATTTTTAAATGCTATTTAATACTCCAATCTCCAGCGAAGAAACATTAATTTTTGTGCTGCTTCATAATTTTTGGGGGGAAATTCATGATAGAGGTTCAAGTAATTAATTTCAAAGATCTGGTAAATAGTGTAAACGTATTAACTGTCACTTTTGAACAATTTAATGCATCCTTGCTGAATAGAAGTATTAAAGGGTTTGTTCGCTCACGAAATTAACATTCTGTCATCATTCACCTATACTCATTTCTGGGTTCCAAACCCAAATTTGTTCACGTCCTGTGCTCTCATAAAACAAATAAACAGGCCAGTGACTGCCAAAAATCAGCAGAGATGTTTCTTCCACTGGGGTTAGTTACTATTCCTCCAAAGAAAACAAACCTGTGTACCATTATTTGTTGCCTAGAGGTGTTTGTGTTGAAACAAGCCAGAATGCAGGTGCTATATTTGATATATTCACACATGCCCCAACTATGTTGAGTATGTAAACTAAATCTGCACATATAGATTTGTTTTAATATCTCAGGCAGGTTGAGCCTAAAGGCATAGTTCACCCAAAAATGAAGATTCTGTCATCATTTACTCCTATACCGGTTTAAGTTTCTTTCTTCCGCAGAAAACAAAATAAGATATTCTACAGAATGTTTGTAAAACATCCACTGACTTCCATAGTATTTTTAAATTTCCTACTATGGATATCAACGGCTGTTTCATCGACACAATGGATGTTCAACAGAATAAATAAATGTTTTAAAACAATGAGTGTGAGTAAATGATGAGGAAACTTTCATATTTGGCTAAACTATCCCTTTCAACGTTTAATTATGAATACTAATCATGTAAATGATCATATCTCTTCAGAAGAATTAAATTAAACCAACTTCATTCAAATCGATTTGCTTTTTGATCTCTTTAGGAATGTTGTGAAGCATCAGATTTTCGAACAATCTTTGTTTTTGAACAATTTTTCAATGGGGAGACATACAGTACATCTCTCAAATTTGAGAAAGAAATACAAACAAAGGTCTTGTGTATTTGGAACAACATGAGCGTGAGTAAATGATGGCAGAACGTTCTCCGTTTTCCCTTATCAAACAAACTCTTTAATTCCTTAACAAACAAAAAAACAAAAAGAGCAATCACTGAAAATCATTTTGAAAGGCTAACTTTAGTGAACACATAAAGGGCTTTTCAGTCCAGTGTGACATTCGCCTTGATCTTCTCATGTTCTCAAATCACCGCCTGAACATTTGGTGTAAACAAAGGATCGTTGTGTTCCTGCAATCGTTTACTTCAACCTTTCCCACAACTCTGTTCTCCAGACTAATCAAAGCTTCAGTGAGTTCTCCGGATATACTAAAGTTTGCAGATCTGCAGCTCACACGATTTCAGCTAACAGGAAGTGTGAGTTTAAAGTAACTATGGAAGCAGGAGACACTAATCGAGAGGTTGGAGAGTATTTGTGGGTTTGGCGATAGTGGGAGGGAGAAGGATGGCGCTGGAGTTGCAGTAAAGTATGGTGAAACGAGAATCTGGTGATCAACAGAGGCAGCGGCGGTCACTCTTGGTCACCTCCTCGGACGAATGCACCACATTGGGAACAAAGCCGCTTTTGACCCCCTCCCAGCCCTCCTGGATGGTAATATCCCCACATTTGACCAGCTCGAAGATGTCACGTGTGAGCTCGGTAAAGGCCTTCTCCACATTTATGGCATCACGGGCCGAGGTCTCCACATAGCGCATGCCGTAAGCGGCTGCCAGCTTTTCGGCCTCCTGCTGACTGACCTGCCGCTGCTGCTCCAGGTCGCACTTGTGTCCCACCAGGATGAAGACGATGCTGTGCGGCTGCACATGACTGCGCGCCTCCTCCAGCCACTCGTGCACATTCTGGAAGGAGCGCCGGTTGGTGATGTCGAAAAGCAAAAGGCCACCCACCGAATTGCGATAATAAGCCCTTGTGATAGATCTAGAGCACATGCAGAGGAGAAGAGCAGATGATTTTTAGACAGCCACTAGATCAAGTTGTGTATGACGTCAGGAATAAATGAATTAATAGATGGTTTGGGCTGTATTTTATATACAGATTATTATTATTAGTTAATATTATGCTATGGTGCTGTTGAATACTTGATTCTGATTGGCTGATGTATGTAAAAAAAAAAAAAAAGAGTTTTCATGATTATAATGACCACAGTTACCACAGTTATTAATATCATCACACTTTTGTTTAAATTCTAAAAAATAATGTGAAAAAAATTTATGTCACACACATAAGACATAATTACATCCCTGCATTCTGGATGTGCTTACTTATGTTTGTATTATTTCATGAACTTTGCTTTTTTTATTAGTATATTTGACATATTCAAGTTATTGTTTGTTAAAACCTGCACTTGGAAATCTACCACACAGGAATCCGTGTTTACCTTGTTTTTTACAAAACTGCTTAAAGCTGCTTTATAAAAGGTAAAAAGGGCGGTGCATTTTGACAAAAAATATGTAATTGTAAATGTTTTTTTTTTTAAATGTTTTTTTTATATAATTATTTTTCAGAGTTTTTACCTTTAATAGACAGGACAGTAGAGCATTTAAATAAAAAAGCATGGGGAGCTGAGAGAGGGGAAGGATCGGCACAGGACCACAAGGCCGAGTCGAAGTCAGGTCGCCATGAGCATCGGAGTGCATGTGTCGACGCACTAACCACTAACCGCTAACCACTTGGCGCCGACAATTGTAAATGTTTTGACTGATTGATTGACTTTGTGATTTAATTTTGTGAGGACAAACTTCAGCTCAGTATTCTCAATATTGTGCAGCACACACTTTAAATGAAAGAAATACAAATTTAAGTGTATATACTGTACATATAAATATATATTTATTTACTACACTGTTAAAAAAAATCTGTAATTTTATTGTTTATTTCTGGTAGCTGGTATGCCGGAAAAAACGTAGCATAATGGCCGTTAAATTGCAGAAATGTACCGCAAAATAACGGATGTTAAATTACAGAAATTTAAATTTCTGGTAAATTTCTGTAATTTAATATCCATTGTTTTACGGTACATTTCTGTAATTTAACAGTCATTACTTTGTTTTTTCCAGCATCCCAGCTACTGGAAATAAACCGTAAAAGTACAGATTTTTTTACAGTATACCTGTATAGACAAGCATTTAACAACAAGCCATTTGTGATTAGATATTTTTAAAAAATGAAATATATTTTTGGGAGATTTCTCCTTAGATAGGACAGCTGATTCAAATGTTATCACTCGATTGAATAGGCATTATCAGAGGTTATCAGCTAATAGATATGGGCCAATAGGTTCCTTCTGGCCGTTATCCATCCACATGGTTATTCAGCTATAGATCACGGCTGCGGCTATGAAATTAATGAGAATTATTTATATTATTTATTAGATTTTATATTATTTATTAAATTGTATTTTATTAACATTTACCTCTACCCCAACCCTAAACCCAACCGTCACCGTAATGCAAAAACAGATCTGAATCTGCAGTCTTCTCTATTAGTATAGCTGATTAGCCATGTGGATGGATGATAACAGCCTTCTGAGACTACAAGAAGGCGCAGAAGGCCCCTACTGGCCCATATCTATCAGCTGATAACCACTGATAACGCCTATTCAATTGAGTGATAACATTCGAAGCAGATGAAAGTAGAAAGCATGTGATGCATGGAGAGAGGAAGAATCGGGATAGGACCTTAAAGCAGGAATCATTCTTGGGTCACCGTAAGCACAGAAGTGCATGTGTTGACATGTTACATGGTGTCGACCGTTGGTGCTGACCGTGATTAGATAATCAAAATGTTACAGTATTTCACAATTCACAATAATCAATAATCAAACTAATGTTAATACGTTTCTAGTTATAATCAAAATTTCAAAATGTAATACTAGCAGTCAGAAAATTGACCACGGTTTATCTTTACATTTTCTAAAGTTCAGAATGAATAAATTTGATTAAAGTATGCGACAAAAAAGTTATGAACCAATCTTTATGTCTGGTAAACATAATATAAGTTGAATCTCTGACTTAATGAATCATTAGATAAGTAACGCACACCCCACAAATCCTAATATTAAAATAATGGCGCGCAGTGACTGATTTGAAACACTGAATTAATTTTTTAGAGACTAACATTACTAACGTTAATGTGATGCTCCCTTTTTGTCCTTTAATTGTACTCAAAAATGTTGCAAAGTAAATCTATCAGGTTTTGGGGGTTCCTTTATCAAGACCTGACCTAGTATGACATTTTTGAAAACTATGAAAACGGTTGGGATCTTGGTATAAAAGGTGTGAAAGATTTAAAAATCCTGGGTATTATGGAGATTATGAGTAAAGTCTTCCCACAAAGTGTAATAAGAGGCAAAAGCTTGCATACTTGCTGAATTAGAATTATGATAGATAAGGCTACTACTATTTTTTATTTATCATTGAGTATGTTTACATGGACACCAATAATTCAATTAAGACAATACTTTGATTAAGAGTCTATCATGTAAATAGCGATTTTTGATTAATTTATTCCAATTAAAATCATAATCGGACTAAACAGAAATCGGATTAGGACATGTGGAGTATGCCGATTTTAGTCACGTTACTGAAGTGCAGTACAGACATGTAAACAACGCAATCAAACTATTACCATCATGTAGGACTTTTCACCTGTTTTGCGACATGAGATAAAATTCCATTAAAACAACACTCTTCCACCAGTCCTTAATTCATATTCGCATCCAATACCTCAGTTTGTCATGGGGGCATGAATGAAATGTTCCTGAATGAAAGTGAAAGTTCCAAACTGGAGTTAAAGTCGACAAATTAAACATGAAACATCCTAAATTACATGATACTCTGGAGGAAATGTGGATAGCGTGATGATGCAATGACATTAATCGTATTATGTGCTATAACATGTAAAACGGGATCCTGAAAGGAACGTTCAAAAAGCAACTCATGTAAATACCTTCATCATATTATTGATTGCTATATCACTGCTTACAATTATTATTGATTTATCATTTGCCAAGATTTTTGTTAATTAATGCTCTGTTTAGTATGTTTCTTGTTTTATTTCAATGTAATATCTGAAAATGTATAGAACATTCACAAACTACCATTACAATATTTTTTAATCAATAACTATCTTCATAAACACAACGTCTTTGTGTTTCTCAATAAAGTCTCAATAAAGTACTTGAACATCTGTGTTTTCTAATCCAATAGGGCATATTAAATAACTTGTGTTATTTTAAAAATAGCTAACAGTCTTATGTAATTTCTGAATTTACAGTAAATTTCTGAATATTTGTAAAACTATACCATTATCACCTCTGTGCAAACTGTTATACCCTAACTTAGCATTCTCATTTTTATATTTGATTGGCTGAAAATCTGACTTGTGCAGGATGAGTCATCAATAGATTTAGCTTGGTTTGCTGGCTACATATTTTAAATGCATTTATCTGCTAAAAACATGTGTTTAGGTGTACACTAGCGCTCAAAAATGAACAAATCTTCTGTTATGATTTAAGCTATTAAACAGTTCATGGAGCTTTGATGACTACATGTAAATATCATCAAATACCACCAGATGTACCTGAATCTCTCCTGGCCTGCTGTGTCCCAGATCTGAAGCTTGATGCGCTTGCCAGGTTCAATCTCCACCAGCCGGGAGAAGAAATCCACGCCAACAGTAGGGTCAGACACCTGTGCAAAACGTCCTTCTGTGAAGCGTCTGATCAAACAAGACTTCCCCACCGTCGAGTCGCCAATGACAATCAGTCTGAACTGGTACAGCCATATAGCTTCCATATCTTATTTGATCTGTCAAGAAATAACAGAGTGATTAGATTACACTGTAAATAAATACTCAAGGTACCTACAGTCTAACGCTGGAATATGCCAGTTGATACTCATTCCTGAGCTTTATTTTGATTTACTGAACTCGAAATAACAATTATAATTAAACGTGGTTAAAACAGACTATAAACTAAGCCTTAATCTTTAAATAAACGGATATTATTCGTGTTTTGTATAATTACCTTAATACACATATAACTCGCGACCCCTAGTTTGCAGCCCAAATCTAGAAATACACTTTATATTCGAAAATCTTTTGGAAATTAACATGTCTGAGGTGTAATTGTCCAAAAGTGGTAGGCCTATATGTATTGTAAGTGTGTACATGAGGACATAGCCTACATTTTGTTTAATAATTAAATGTTCATATATAATGTGATAATCATTAGTAAACAGTTTCGTGTTTTCTATATAGTATTAAAACAATGACTGATGAACAAGAATCGAGTCTTTTTCGTAAAGCTACTTCCTCAAGCTAGCTAAACATAAAATGCTTGCAGGCCTACCAGTCGAGCATCGCGTTTACTTGTATAAATCGCTTTATGAAAGCATATTATACACACGTTATTACCTTCGTTGTGCTTCTCAATGTATGTGGATGGCAAGCCCCATATTCTTCGCTATCTTTCAGTCAGGAAGCATAAAACACCGTGACGATCCCAGGCAAGGCATCCAAGCGTTTTTGAGGATAATTGTGCAACTAGTCCCGCTTTGAATGTGCTCTAAATGACCAAACGACTGACTATGGTCGATCTGTGGCGCCTGCATCAAGACCTGCTAGTGTCGGAACGACTGTAAATTCTTTGTAAATTCATATTGTCAATCTCATCATTAGAGATAACGAGATGTTTGTGAAAATGTGCTGATGAAATGGCAGTATCATCAGCATCATATAGCCTGACTCATCCCTCATCAGTACCATTACCGTAATGGCCGATGGAGCGACGCATTACTGGCCGTGTCCCAAATCTTTGCTTTCTCACTGGACACTTTCGGGAGGTGCAAAAATAATAATAATAATAATAATAATAATAATAATAATAATAATAATAATAATAATAAT
>CAIGQQ010008883.1:5791702-5821712 GCA_903798035.1 Danio albolineatus
AGAGAGAGAGAGAGAGAGAGAGAGAGAGAGAGAGAGAGAGAGATGAAAATCAATGCACTACTTAAATTAATCTTACATTATTTACTTAGTCAACTTTGGTATTCTTGAGGTTAATTACTCATCTTTTTACGATAATCAACAGAAAAACAATGTCCTTGTTTCCATGTTACATGTACTAACTATAGTAATACCAATAAAGTATGCAAAATTACATGCATTTAACTCTAAACCTAACCCAGGTCAAGTAAATAGTTAATTAATATTACTCAGTACATAGTTAAACTACAACATAGACACTATTCACGCTCCACTTTCTTGTGTTGAACCCAAAAAAAGATATTTTGAAGAATGTTGCAAAGCAATTGACTTCTAGAGTATTTGTCGTACCTACTTGGATGTCAATGGTTTGAGAGGGAGTAAATGGTGAGGAAATGTTAATGTTAATGTTTTGGGTGAACTGTCCCTTTAACAGCACAGACAAACTGTATTGTTGGAAACAAGCCAGATTTTTAGTTGTTTTTAATTAAGAATGTAAAATGGAGGTGTCTTTAATCATCCTGAAGGGGGTTATTTTGTAGTATAACAACCATCTGAATGAACATTATCTTGGAAGATTTGAGACGGGGTTTGAGTATGGCGAAGAACAGTTGCAGAAAGCGGGCTAAAACAAAAACTAAAGCCAAAAAATAAAATAAATAAGTAAATAACAGGGTGAGAATGTGGTAAAATCTGAAAACGTGGTAAATAGTTAATTAATATTACTCAGTACATACGTAGTTACATTACAACATGGACATTATTCACGCTCTACTTTCTTGTGTTGAACACAAAAGAAGATATTTTGAAAAATGTTGCAAAGCAATTGACTTCTAGAGTATTTGTTGTACCTACTTGGATGTCAATGGCTTGAGTGTGAGGAAATTGTGAGGAAATGTTAATGTTAATGTTTTGGGTGAACAGTCCCTTCAACAGCACAGACAAGTATTCAAGAGTTCACACTTAGCTGATGATTGATAATAAAGCGTATTTGGCATGCTGTCCCGGGAGAAAGCCCTGAGCTCAGAATATCCTTGAGCCTGGGGCTCCCTCTCGTTTAAAGGGCGAGAGGAGAGTTTGAGCTCAGGTAAGTCTCAAGAACTCCCCCCGCTTGTGAACGTGCTGAGATATATCTTAACTAGAGTTGCTTTAAGATGCTATTTAAAAGTAGTCGATTTACTTATGTAGTTTTTTTTTTTCTGGATGGTGGGAGGAAACCAGAGGACCTGGGGAAAACCCACACGAACACGGGGAGAACATGCAAACTCCACACAGAAACACTGACTGGCTCGGGGAGAGGCTGAACCAGCAGTGTTCTTGCTGTGAGGCAACAGTGCTAACCACTGGCCCACCGTGCTGCCCTATAGGAAAAGGGGAGGAGTTGGGGTGGAAGGGGGGATTGTTCAAGACGAAGAAGACTGGAGTAGAAAGCTCTGGTAATTTATAGTAGTATAGATTCGTCTGATTGGTGCAATATGCGGAGCTGATGTGGTACCAGCTGTATTCAATCATAAGCACGTGATCCTCTCGAAATTAGTTTATAAATAAACCCCACTTGTTGGAAACAAGCCAGATCTTTAGTTGTTTTTAATTAAGAATGTAAAATGGAGGTGTCTTCAATCATCCTGAAGGAGGTTATTTTGTAGTATAACAACCATCTGAATGAACATCATGCTGTTTATTAAATGGCTACATGCCACACAGCAAAGCATTAAGGGACAAGAGGCATTAATTTGAAATTCTTCAGTAATTTTACCTGTTTGTTATCTTCGAATCCATCAGATATTAAGATATTATGGTTCTATTAGTAGTGATTCCATCCGTTTTAATTTTCAGTATAATCAAAAACAACAAGACAAGAAGGCATTAGTTAAACTAAATTCATATTTGCATATTTCTTGCCGAGATAAGGCGTGTTGTCAATCTTTGACTAATTATTATCAGGCGTTACTCGACTGACCAATCATAATCAAGCGCTCTAGAAAACATTTTCAACAATGAATAATATCCACCAGCTTAAAAAAACAAAACAAACTTGAGCATTTAAAGTGGCACACAACAAAATAACAGCATGTGTTTATTATAGTGCTAATAGAGTTCACACAAAAGCTAATATATTTTACATGAGGCTTTTTATAATTTACAAAGCTTTAACACTTAAGGGTTAAAACATGTCGCTATTTATAAACGCTATTCATATCTAAATGATGTTTAACCTTCAGCTTTCCATCCCACATTCGTCACAGGACAGGAGCGCTATGGGAACATGACGCGTGTTTACTATCGGGAGGCCGTGGGAGCCCTCATAGTGTTTGACGTGACCCGATCCTCCACGTTTGACGCAGTGCTGAAGTGGAAAGATGACCTCGACTTGAAAGTCTCCCTCAATAACGGCAAGCCTGTCCCAGCTGTCCTTCTAGCCAACAAATCTGACCAATCACGCGAAGGCCTGTGTTCCCAGATCCCAAAGCTTGATACCTTCTGCAAAGAGAATGGATTCGTGGGCTGGTTTGAGACCTCTGCAAAGGTGAGAAAATTAGAATTTTGTGGGTGCTGAATGTGTTCAGGATGATAGATGAGTTCTGCTCTGTTTTCACACACAGAAGCCATAACTATTAGCCCTCCTGTGAAATGTTTAAATTTCTTTTTCAAATATTTCTCAAATGATGTTTAACAGAGTAAGGATTTTTACAGTATGTTCTATAATATTTTTTTCTTATGGAGAAAGTCTAATTTGTTTTATTTTGGCTAGAATAAAATAAGTTTTTAATTTATTTAAAACCATATTGTAACATAGGCTCATTCTAAAAACATGCCCCTATATACATTTCTGGAGATTGCAAACTATGTAGTCAGAGGAACATATGACAGCATTTTGTCTTTAAAGTGAACGCTACAGTGTGATATGACATCATTCCTTTTCTCATTTACTAGCTGACCACTGGCTGTCCTGCTGTTACCAGTTTGTTCAGAGGCTTGCCACGTATCTAGGAGGATTTGAGACGGCATTTGAGTCCGGCGAAGAGTTTCAGAAAGCGGGCTAAAACAAAAACAAAAGCCAAAAAATAAAACACTGTCAGTTGGGTTTAGAGAAGTGGGTGGGTCAATCGGTGCTTTTAAAAACACAGTCAGTTGTGTTTAGGGAAGTGGGTTGGTCAATCGGTGCTTTTAAAAACACAGTCAATTGGGTTTAGGGAAGTGGGTTGGCCAATCTGTGCTTTTAAAAACACTATCGGTTGGGTTTAGGGAAGTGGGTTGGTCAATCTGTGCTTTTAAAACACTGTCAGTTGGGTTTAGGGAAGTGGGTTGGTCAATCTGTGCTTTTAAAACACTGTCAGTTGGGTTTAGGGAAGTGGGTTTGTCAATCGGTGCTTTTAAAAACACTGTCGGTTGGATTTAGGGAAGTGGGTGGGGATATCGGTTGGTTGGTCAGTCAGTCAGTCGACGGCGGCCTCTGGTGGATTTGCGAAAACAAAAACTGCAAAAAAGTACCTCCTGGGATTTATTTGGTGCTCTTCAGAAGTAAATATAGGGGTACATAATCAGAATGATCCTGGGTTGCCATTTAAGATCAACATTATTAGCACTCTGAATCAATACTTATTTTCGATTGTCTACAGAACAAACCATCGTTATACAATGACTTTCCTAATTACCCTCGCTTGCCTAATTTACTAGTTAAGCTTTAAATCTAGTTAAGCACTTTAAGCTATATATAGTATATACTTGAAAAATATGTAGTAAAATATTATTCACTGTCATCATGGCAAAGATAAAAGAAATTAGTTATTAGAAATGAGTCATTAAAACTGTTATGTTTATAAATGTGTTAGAAAAATCTTTCTGTTAAAAAAGGAATTGGGGAAAAAATATATAAAGGAGGGCTAATAATTCTGACTTCAACTGTATGTAGGGGGTTTTGTATGTTTAGCTGTGTTTGCATTTAGCACAAATACAACAAGAATGCATTGTGCTTGTTAGCAGGAAGGTCTTTGTTTATGATTTACATGCCTGCTTTAACGAATTACACAGTTGTGTGTGAAAGAGGAATGATGTGCATGTGGCTGATGGGGCTGTGAAGTGGTTTCTCTACTTTATGAGTATGCTTTTGGATTTCCATATCATTCTGATTTTATTTAGCTATCTGGTTAAAATCCTCCATTGAAGTTTTCAGCTGCCTCAAATTATATATATATATATATATATATATATATATTTTAACCATAATCTGGCATAGAGTTTTGCCATACAACTGTTGCATTCATAACAGAGAAAATGTCACATGATCTGAGCTGTTTAGACAGTGTTTCTTTATATGCAGACTGGACCACAAATGTGGAATATTGAATTGATGTGACAAAATGCTGATGGTAGGTATGCGAGCAGTGAGTGCCATTTCCAGTCAAATATGTATTAAAAAATATTGGACTTTTTTTACATGTGCAAACACATTTTGTTCGGTTGTGGTCAGTAAGATTTTGATGAATCTGAGATTAATGAATACTTTTATTCCATTTTTATTGCACTGATCAAAAGTGACAGTAAGAACATTTATGATCTTGCAAGAGACTTACGAGTTGGTTAAAATAATTCTAGATAAATAAAGATCTTTTTTGGTCAGAATCTTCACCAAACTGCATCACAGATTCCACAAGGATATTATACGGTATAATTGTTTTAGTATGAATAATAATAATAGTTTTTGAGTTGAGTAAGTAGTTTGTTTGTTTTTTTAAACACATTTTTAAACAAAACATTCATTCATTTTCCTTCGGCTTTGTTCGTTTATTCATCAAGGGTCCCAATGAACTGCCAACTTATCCAGCATATGTTTTATACAGCAGATGCCCTTCCAGCTGCTACCAAGCACTGGGAAACATCCATACACACTCATTCATACATATACAGTATGGCCAATTTAACTTAATTCACCTATATTGCATGTCTTCAGACTGTGGGGGAAACTGGAGCACCCAAAGGAAACCCACGTGAACATGGGGAGAACATACAAACTCAACATGGTCTCGAACCAGCAACCTTCTTGCTGTGAGGCGACAGTGCTAACCACTAAGCCTCTGTGTCACCCATCTTTGCCATGATGACAGTACATAATATTTTACTATCTATTTTGCCATTATTTTGCAGCTTAAAGTGCATTTTAAATGGTTAGCTGAGAAAGTCAGGTTAATTTGGGAAGTAAATTGGACAATTGGTTTGTTCTGTAGCCAACTGAAAAAATAAATAATTAAGATGAAAAAAAAAATTAAATGGCAACATTGTTATTATTTTATTATTTTTATTATTATTATTATTATTATTATTATTATTATTATTATTATTATTATTATTTATTTATTTATTTTATTTTTTAAATTAAAGCCAAACTAAAAAAAGAAAAAAGGGAATACTGTAGAAATGTTGCTGTGAAAATATTTGAAAAGAATTAAAATTTCCAGGGTTAAAGTTTTGCATTGATCTGTAATAGAATGATTTATGAAGGATCGTGAGACTGGAATAACGATTACTGGAAATGGCATTACAGAAATAGATTGCATTTAAATTGTATGTCATTGGAAAGTTAGATAGTTAGCATAGATATCGCAATGTGATCATTCCCAATATTCACATCGCAAGTATATGCAATGTTGAGTCTGGATTTAGCAAGTGTTTTCTGAGACCTCTGAGGGTTTGAAATTATATAGGCATGAGAAAATATACCGTTTGTAACTTAAAAAAATTAATAAAGATTAATTTAATGAAATTGTTTATAAAATGAAGACTATGCAGCATACCTGAACTAAATACTGTATGCCTAAATACATTTAGACTCTTTGGAAAACAATAAAACGCTGTACATTTAATTAGCATAGTTTTCTTTATTGAATTTATCTATGCTTGTAGATTGTTTATTATACATATATTGTGCTTTAATAACATAAATATTATTCTTATAATAATAATAATTCCTTACATTTATATAGCGCTTTTCTGGGCACTCAAAGCGCTTTACACAATGGGGGAATCTCCTCACCCACCACCAGTGTGCAGCATCCACCTGGAGGACGCGACGGTAGCCATTTTGCGCCAGACCACACACCACACACCAGCTGATTGGTGGAGAGGAGACATAGTGATGTAGCCAATTGTGACATGGGGATGGTTAGGAGGCCATGATGGACAGAGGCCAATGGGCAGACTTGGCCAGGATGCCGGGGTTAAACCCCTACTCTTTTTCGAAGAACATCCTGGGATTTTTAACGACCACAGAGAGTCAGGACTTCGGTTTAACGTCTCATCCGAAAGACGGCGCTCAGAGAGCAGTATAGAGTCCCCTTCTCTATACTGGGGCATTAGGACCCACACAGACCGCAGGCTGGGCGCCCCCTGTTGGCCTCACTAACACCTGGCGTCACTATTATACGAGATACTTATTGTGTCAAGTGCTACCCAAATAAACTTGAATTATATTTCATGCACTCCCTACAGAATCTTCCCAATCAATCTAAAATAATAGATTCTTTACAGTCTTTCAACGCATCTAGTGAAACTACATTCATATCAGAATATATATCGCAGAATAAAAAAATATCGCAATGTGTAATTTTCCCAGTATCGTGCGGCTACACATGGCCATATTTTTTATTCTGCGATATATATTCTGATATGAATACAATTTCACGTTGAAATATATACGTATATAGTGTGTGTAGCAATAATTTCTTTCTTTGCTTTGTGATAATAATGTCTGAATGACACCTATATTCTGTGCCATTTTATGCCCACTTAAGGAAAACTCAAACATTGAAGCAGCAGCAAAATGTCTGGTGGATCACATTTTGGCCCACGAGGAAAACACCATCAACAACACAGACCCAGATGTGGTGGCCTTGCCCGGGTACAACAACAACACCAAAGAGCGCGTTCGATCCAGATGCATGACGTGTTCCAAATCATGAACACAGGAGGATATAAATCATGGAGAAACAAATAAAAAGCTGTAGCAGGTTATCATAGATTCAAGGGGACTCAGCCGTCCAATATGGAATCCAAAACATTGAGATTCATGTTCGAGAGATGAGCCATGTAACAAAATGGCAGGGACTGTGAAGAAGAATGGTGCTGATTATATGTAGCGTGAAATCTCACATAATTAGATACACCGTGCTGGTGGAGCATTGATTTGATTCATTAGAGTTTTGTTTACAGGTGAACCATGTTTGATTTTAGCTATTTTATGACACTAATCTAGGTTAAAATGTATTTTGTGTACAGACTATTTGAAAGCAGGTATGAAAAGTGACCTCTGATCCAGTTTTTAAGTAAGATTCAAAGCTATTAATATGCATGGCTTGCACAGCTCTAGTATGTAGGAGTGTTATTCTGCAATCTTTTGCAATAAAAATAAAATGCAGTATTTTTTCCCTCATTGCTCTTGATTGTTATTTAGCCCATGTCACATGATTTAAGCTGTATAGACTGTTCTTTCTTCTGCGCTATATTGAGTTTTTGTGACAAAGTATGCATAGTATTACACCACTGAGAGGCTTATGCCTCAAATTACACTCACTGGCCACTTTATTAGGTACTATTAGCTGGTATCTCGTTCTACCCCTTCAGAACTCCTAAATTATAAGTGGCACTGATCAATTCCTCAGACATTTAGGTCCAGTATTGACATGATGACATCACACAGATGCTGCAATCACACAGATGCTGCAAATTTGTCGGCTGCATGTACACCCATGATGTGAATCTTCTATTCCAGCGCCAAAGATGCTCTACTGGGCTGAGATCTGCTGACTGTGGAGGACATTGAGTGTCACTGTCATGTTCATGGTTTATTGCAGACCTCAGTTGTAAGTGTGGTTATTTTGTGTCACTGCTGTTGGCTTGTATCAGCTTGAATCAGTCTGGCATTATTTTTGCCCAGATGACTGCCTCTCAGTGGATATTTTTGTCTGTAAACACTGGAGATGATTGTGCGCGAAAATCCCAGTAGATCAGCAGTTTCTGAAACCAGCAAACCACATTAAAAATCACTTAAATCACCTTTCTTTCCAAAAATCTAATGGTTGGATTTGAAGTCCAGCAACCTAAATGCTGATTATATATTTGTGTTAACAAATGCATCTATTAATGAAGTGGCCATTAAGTGTATATGTGCATTAGAATAATATTTGACATAAAACTGAGATTCTGATTAAAAACATACATATGCAGAGTGCAAAGCCTCTAAGTGGCATCTGGAATTTTCATCTAAAATGAGCATTTTTCTCTGTCTCCGTATGTGTAGGTTCAGTATTTTCACTTTTATGACTAAGAATATGTTATTTTCATTGCTTTTAATAACCGAACATAAACACAAGAGGCTGAGAAAAATGCTCATTTAGAAGAAACTTTCTTCGAGGTTTTTGCATCTGATCTCTTGATGTGCGTTTCATTCATTTGCCAATAATTTTATTGATCAAAGATGCATTGAATGGATCAAAAGTGTCATTTGTAATCTTGTAAAACGCATGGACCGCACAGCTCCGAGCTCCAGTAGAGCGTTCCCCTGCAGCCTCTTGCATTAAAAATAAAGCATGCAGTATTTTTCCTCCATGTAAGCTCTTGAATATGTTATTGTAGTCCTGCGCAATTCAGCGGCTGTGCGATTAAAAGAAGCAAGACGCACCATTAAAGACTCTGAAATGGCCGTCTGATGCATTCTTATGTACATACAGAGGGGGTTTTAAAGCAGTGCGGAAATTCCACCTTAAGGTGCCCACCCCAGATATTCTGACACAGGCCAATCGCCCCCCTCTCTAGTCACCTGATTCTGATACTGCCATTTTGCGCGGAGCGTCCGACTGTTAACTATAGGAAATTGGAATTGTTGCTTCATCAAAGATGTCATCGACGAGATGCTGAATTTCCACGTCTAGGAGGACCTCTGCTCCATCTGGGATATCCGTCTGAATATTTCACCCTCTCCCTGGCGCATGCATTCATTCACGTTAACGCGCTGAAGGAATTTGGAAAATGATGCTCGGTATCAAATTCCGTGATGCACCGACTCCGCGCATGCAATGAATCAAGGCGAGATTTTCCGCGGCTAGAAATATCGATAACACTCCAATCGAACCGGTTTGGCTCCGTTTTCGTCCGTTCTAGCAGCAGTTACATGGTTAACCGGCAACACTGGAGGCTAGCGAGTAACACGGTGTCCCTTTTCTTTTGCGCGTGCTGAACGGTAGGCCTATTTAAATAACGATCTGTCATTACATTGCCATCGTTTCAGCGCCCGGTGAATGCCGTTATCTGAATGTCAGAGCATCCTCGCCCGTGTCCGGTTCGCATCAGGGTAGCGCTCTCCGCAAGACCGACTAAAGCCACGGAGCAGGCTCCCACACACCCCTGCAGTGAATAGATCTGTTTTGAGAGACGATTTATTGAAAATCGTAATATGTCGGGACAGTCCATCACGGACCGGATCGCCGCGGCTCAGCACAGCATGACCGGATCTGCGATCAGCAAAGCCGTGTGCAAGGCCACGACGCACGAAGTCAGCGCGCCCAAGAAGAAGCACCTTGATTGTAGGTTAAAGCAGAAAAAAACGCTGCGAAATGTCACCCGTTGTGTTGTGCACTTGTCATTTAGATTCACTCTCTTTCTCTCTCTGTCTGTATCTCTCTGCTTGGTCGCTCGTTTGCTGGTATTTACAACCTAATTCAGATGATTACAGCAGATGATTTCTGGACTGCCATTATAGAGTTCATTTCATCAATTAACTGAAGGTCACCGTGGCACGTTCACGGTTAATGCTGATTTGAATGCGTGATTGACACGCTGACCAATTTGCATACGACAGGGAGTTCGCAGGCGTTACACATTTTTATTTATTTATTTAATTACACATTTGCTCGCAATGCATCCTGTCCTGATGATGCATTCCACAACGGAGAAGCTTGTCAAATCATTATAAGTCAGATTATTATGTTTATAATCGTTATAGGAAACATGCAATGTCAAGGGCATCGCATGACGAAACAGGCTCAGATTGCTTGTGAGTGAAACCGGTATTCATGCTTTTCTCCACTGTTGACTTCCACTGCTCTGGTCTGAGTCACTGAAGGTGACAGCAATATCAATGCAGTGATGCTTTTGTAGCTTAGGTGTTTCATATTGGTTTATCTAAACATATATACTACGTTGCATTTGTTAAGGCCAGACACTGCAGGCAAAACACTGTATTCCATGCACCTGTCATTATTGAGAATTGTAGCATTTAGATTTTTTATGAAGTGATTTTATTATTCAGTCTAATGAGGAAAAACATCCATAATATAATACAATACCTTTATTGATTGCACTTTTATCTGTTTATGTCTGTAGATATCATTTACAGTCTATTTTAAAGGCTGTTTTCACAAAATGACCTCCGTACGTCTCTTCAGCAGCACTTACCTACAATAAATTGTGTATATTTTCTAAATTATGGAGTTGATAAAAAGAGATTCCTAAAATCCCCTTTGTTGAAACCTGAATATATTAATAAAATGGCACAAGAATTTTAGACCATTCAATATTTAGATTTTTTAATGCCAAAAATATGTGCATATAGCATATATTGAATCAAATAATAATGGATCATTTGCATATTTAAAAAACATTATAGAAAGATTATAATATCAAACATATTCTTAATGTAACCAATCAACGGGGTGATAATTATTAGTTGTTTTTTTACGCTATTAATCTGCAGGGTCTTGCCTTATAAATGAGGCTTTTGTCAAAAAAACCCCCAAAATCTATATACAAATTTGAGTTGCTAATCTCAGTAGGGTGAATGGTGTGACTGATTTTATTATCAGTTCGAGTGTGAGCATTGACAGAATTCATCTCGGATGTGTTTGACACATTGCACACAATTTTAGGATTCACTTCTGCATTCTGTGCAGGCCAAAATAAAAAAAGTACCATCACTATTTTAACCGAGCGTATAGTTGATTAATGTAGCTGGTTATCAATTAAGCTGTCAGTTAATTAGTCCAGAGCAGATGTCCTGTGGGGGACATAAAGAAAGCAGCCTGCAGATCTAATAAACTGCCAGGCTCATCCACAGTAATAAAGGTAGCAGGTGTTCGCGGAATATGTGCTAGCATTCACTGACACAGTGAATATTATCTGTTAATTAGTGAGAAATCAAGTGTAACTTTTGAGTAACTGCTATTCAAAGCAATGTCATGTCTGATAGCAGACCGGGATCATTATGGATTGTTCTCTCACAGCAAAACTGCACAGTTTAGCTTAATATGATAGTAAGCCACCGAAGTAGACAACTGATAAGCATTATAATTAATTTCTAGATTAATGGAATGAAAAATGTTTTGCTTTTCTGTCGTCGTTAACTCACTGTCACACTTTTGTTCGTCTTTTTAATCAAATCTGAAACATTTCTTTGCCTATGCTAAAATCTATTCACACTACAAAACATGCATTAGGCATTTATTCACATAAACATTGATCTCAGAACAGATGCTCAACCAAACCTGCTTGATATGCAAGAATGAACTTCATTGGTTCTTGCGTATCAAGCAAGCATGGCTGAGCTTCTCTGATCAAATGTGAATGCTGTGAACATTGATTTTGGTGATCAAGTTTCATATGAGAATGAAAGATTTTGTATTAATCTATGTTTTTTTTTGGAAATGTCCTGGGTGAAGAGACTGTGAGTGAAGGGACATAAATCGCTCAGATTTGATTAAAGATATCTTTATTTGTTTTGCGAAAGTGAACAGTTTTTAATGGATTTGGAACAACGTGAGGGTGAGTAAACAATTCCAAACAAATTGGGGAATAGACTTTCATATGGATTTTGTATCCACCATGTAGCCTGAAATATGCGAAAGCCTTAACAAAACAACATTTTATTGTAAAACCCTTTGCCTTTAACCGCGTGTAAGTCCTTCTTCACTGCTTATATCCTTCTGGAAAGCCAGATGTTGTAACAGGGATGCAGGTATTTGCACAGAAGTGAATCTTTGGCTCTCTGTCAAGTTTATGATTAATAATTTTTAGAAGTGCTTAAAGGGGTTCAGGTCTGGGCTTTGTGCAGGCCATTTACACTTACAAATCATTTGTTAACGGAGTTCACGTTAATGAATCTCTACATTTTTAATAACCCTGATCCATTAAACTACATAATCTGTTTGTTCTAACAGTAATATTCTGTAAAATACTCACTCAATTTCTTCCAAATTTAAAATAAAAATGTAGTCATTTTAAAGATTTTTTTTTCGTAATGTAATTAAAAATGTGGCATATTTTAGATTCATTTTTTACAAAACACAAAACCAGTGTTTTAACTGTAGAAGAGTAAAGAAATCAATATTTGGTGAAGTTTAAAAAAATAAAATGACCCCAAATCACAGTTTTTTTAAAAATTACCAGAGATTAGAGATTTTGTGTTTTCTAAAAATGAATCTAAAACGTGCCACATTTTTAGTTACATTATGAAAAAATGCTTTAAAATGACTACATTTTTATTTCAAATTTGGAAGAAATTGGGTGAGTATTTTACAGAATATTTAAACACATAACTACATGTCATAACCCAGAGAAACTGTGAACATTTAAGTGGTTTCTATTCTTAAAAAACAACAACAAACAGATTACGTAGTTAAATGGATCAGGGTCATTAAAAATGTAGGGATTCATTAATGTGAACTCCGTAAAGGAATGATTTGTAAGAGTAAATGGCCTGCACACAGCCCAGACCAGAACCCCTTTAAGTACATCTAAAAATTATTAATCAGAAACTTGACAGAGAGCCAAAGATTCATTTCTGTGCAAATACCTCCATCCCTGTTACAACATCTGGCTCTCCAGAAAGAAATGATTTGTGAGTGTAAATGAACAGGTTGGTTATACAAAAGCCATTTTGAAACATGTTTGCTCAATATTTTGTGGCTCTTTGATGAGTATAAACATATGCCTTGTGAAAATCTTTACTATGATTAATAAAATGCTACATTGTTAGTGAAAACGGGTGGCGTGGTGGGTAGCACTGTTGCCTCATAGCAAGAAGGTCACTGGTTCGAGCCTCGGTTGGGTCAGTTGGAATTTCTGTGTGGAGTTTGGATGTTCTACTCCAGGTTATATCATTTGTAAAGTAGTCCACTAATCATCCTGCATCATGTACAGTCATCACTTTTTGCTCTTGTCCACAGATCTAATGCACTGCACCAATGATGTGAACGTGAATATACCTCACTTGGCTGACACATTGTTTGAGAGGACAGCAAATCAAAGCTGGGTGGTGGTCTTTAAAGCTCTCATAACTACACACCACCTCATGATGTACGGCAATGAGGTAAGAGTCGCTGACTGAATTTTTGTTGTTCTTGTCAGTTTCTCAGTGGACCGTAGTATGTCACAAAATCAATGTAGAAGTACTTGCCAAGATCATTCTAACAGGTTTTATTGAAAAGTTTAATCTTTTTCTCGATGTGAAACATAACATTTATGGGTTTTATATATTTTAGGAAGGTATTTATTTGATTGGCTTGACAAGGCCAACAAACTCATCTACTGTTTAAGCTTCTTTAAATGATAAAATATATATCCTTCTTGAGGTTTCAGCTACAACCACCAGACTTTTCCACTCATTTCAAGACCTTCAGGGATTAATCTGTCCAATGGTTCAGCTAACAACCCCAACCCTAGCCTAGGACATAGGCTACTAAAGCAGTCTAATTCATGCTAACAATGCTAGAAAACCCACTAGCTGTGTGTTAGTTAATATTTATGAAATGCTAATTTGTTATCAATCTATGCTAGAAATCAACATTAACATTAGGCTAAAAATGCTAAAACATAGTTAGCAACATGTTAATTCATACTAGCAATGTGTTAATAGAATGTTGTTAACATGCTAATTCATAATTAAAATATGGTAACTATGCTAGAAACATGCTAATTAAGTAATGTTAATTAATACAACTATTAAGCATTTTAGAAACATATTTAAAATTGTTAAAGTCGTGGTAAAACATGAAAAAACACACTAGCAGTGTGCTGCTTGCAGTGTGATAGTTATGAAACATTAATTTGTTATCAAGGTGCTAAACTATGCTAGAAATGAACGTTAACAATATTAAAACATACTACAAAAATGTTAGCATCATGTTAATTCATGCTAGCAATGTGTAATAAAATGTTGTTTACATGCTATTTAATCATAACAAAATGTTAACCATGCTAGAAACATGCTAATTTATTAACGTAAATAAATACGATTTTAAAACATATTAGAAACATAAGCTAGCAAAAATGCTAAAACATGTAAACCATGTGGTAAAACATGCTCAAAACGTCATTTTAATCAACTTTCTCACATCTCTCTCTGAGTAAATCCTCCAACAAAAGAAGTTTCAAATTTAAAGTCTGGATTTGTCAAGTTTGTCATCAAACTTCACTCTTTTACTACTTCTCAGTATGCTTCACTGACCACCCTGCACTTGTTTGTTTGTCTTTTACATTTATTCATCCAGAGGTTTATCCAGTACCTTGCATCAAGAAGCACACTCTTTAACTTGAATAATTTCGTAGATAAAGGCGCATTACAAGGTATGCTTTCTGATGAATAATGCATTCACTGCATCACATTTGTGCAGCACGCGAAGCTGTGAACAGTCTAAAGATTTGTACTGTTGAACATCTTTTCTAGGTTATGATATGTCCATCTACATTAGACGCTACAGCAGGTATCTGACCGAGAGGGCTCTGTCCTACAGACTCGTCGCAGCTGATTTCACCAAGATGAAGAGAGGGTGAGACATCTGCTCTGGGGAAATGTCCCATAATCAAGTGGCCACATTACAGAACAGCATCTTTTGAAGCTGTACAGATGTGGCCGGACCGTTCGGGTTGAGCTATGTTTAACCTCTCCCTGTCTTGAAATGTTGTGCACAGGACTGATGGAGTGATGCGCACCATGAGCATAGAGAAGCTGATGAAGACTCTACCTATCACTCAGAATCAGCTCGATGCCCTTTTGGACTTTGAGGTATGCAAAATAAGACTGTTTGTGAATAAAACAATTACAGTGAACTGTTTCCCGCTGGGGTAACGGTGGCTCAGTGGTTAGCACTGTCGCCTCACAGCTAGAAGGTCACTGGTTCGAGTCCTGGCTGGGTCAGTTGGCATTTCTGTGTGGAGTTTGTATGTTCTCCCCTTGTTGGCGTGGGTTTCCTCCGGACATGCACTATAGGGGAACTGAATAAACTAAATTGTCTTTAGTGTATGAGTGTGTATGGATGTTTCCCAGTACTGGGTTGCAGCTGGAAGGGCATCTGCGACTAGCCTGGCGACTACTTTAAACAAATACCCTGTACTTCAACCCTTTATGAGTTTCTTTCTTCTATTGAACACAAAAGAAGATATTTTGAAAAATGTTGGAAACCTGTAACCATTGACTTTCAGAGTATTTACAGTATTGCTTCTATTATTAAAAGTCAATGGTTGCACAATTCCAGCCTTCTTCAAAACATCTTCTTCAAATAAAAACTCCTAAAGGTTTGTAATGGTACCACTTGAGGGTGACAAAATTTTATTTTTTGGGCATTAACTATACCTTTATATATTATATATTGTTTTGTTTCTTTTTTACATGTTCTGCATATCTTGACAAACTAATTTAATTAATAATTTAATGAGTTTAATCTACAAAATTAATTAAATCATTTAAACAGCTCAAAAATGATTAGCCTTAAATTTCTGATTGTTTAAAATGAATGACCTCCATAGTCATCAGTATGTATTTTACAAATCATAAGAATGATTATGTTTTGCTAGTTCTTGTGTTTTTAAAATGTCTGAAATGTAAAATAAATGTTATTTGTTTGAAAACACGGATAAATTGTGATTTATGACAATCGTCGCATGCATCCTTTTCTCTGGCTTTGTGCCAGCCATAAAGGGAAAGCAGATTTGTATTTAGCAGCCGATGACATGATGCACTGAATGTTCTAATCATGTCATTGTTGTCATATGCATCAAAGGGTTAAGTGGCATTATTGCAGGTATAATAATATAATTGTAAGCACATCAATATCTGACTTTAAGCATTGATTGGTTTTGTAACACGGTATGTCAGTTACGATCTCACTTCATTTCCCGCAGTTTTATCTAATAATTTAAGTTTTATTTGTAAAGTGTGTTTATATAAGATGCACATTATGCATATGTCATTATAAAACTTTACTTAATTGCGGTTTACTATTATTTATTCACTATTTTTTTGTTTAATCTACTCTTATAAATGTTCAGTAGTGTCCAAAACTATTAACGCTTGTCATATTTGATGTTTTGTTGAATTGGCTATTACAGTACCCATAAAATGAATGAAGGAAATCTACAAGGTCAACATTATGCTCTATAAACCATAGAATAGAGCCATCATAAGGAGATTAAAGCAATTTTCCTAACAAAACATAGAACACGCTAGGTGTATTTCACATGCTGTAATTGGTGCAAAATGTGGACGTACCAGATATCTAATTGGATAAAATCTATATTTTTCCCACCAGATATATATAGAAAACATGATTCATGTATCTTCATTATGTTGACTCTTGCTTGAATTTATACCAGTGTGATTTCACACCACTACCCTTCTGGAGAAAACAGAAATGTTCAATTAGATTTAAACCCTTTGAATTGCTGAGATTTATACTTGCAGCTTCCCTTTATGTTTCACTTCAGATCTAGCCAACATCAGTAGGTGTTTGAAAGCACGATATTGCTTGATGATTTATAGATGCCTTGTAGGAATGCAGAAATCCTGCAAGTGGATATTTAAAGGGTGCAGTTTTGATTACATTTGTGACTTTGCTCTTTCCTGTAGGCCAGCTCTAACGAACTGACCAATGGAGTGATCAATTGTGCCTTCACGCTGCTCTTCAAGGACTCGATCCGCATCTTTGCTGCTTACAATGAGGGTGTCATTAATCTGCTAGGTAAAACTTCAAAAGTTCACAATGCAAAAATAAAACACTTTCAAGAGTTGTTAAGAAAAGAATCTGCCATGTGGTCAAGTGATAGTTCACCCTAAAATTAAAATGATGTTATTAATTACTCACAGTTTTGTTGTTCCAATCCCCTGAGACCTTTGTTTGTCTTCGGACCAAAAATTAAAGAGCCCCTATTATGCATTAAAAAGGGTCATATTTTGGTTTTGGGGGTCTCGAACAACAGTCTGATATGCATGCGAGGTCAAAAAATACTTTCATTGTCTTATAATATGCATTTATTTTTACCTAATGATCGCAGCGACTCTCATATGATTCGTTCTGCGATTCATTTCTTCCCAAACCCCTCCTTAGCACGATGCTAATTTGTGCTGATTGGTCTGATGACCCAGTCTTTTACGATTGGTCGACTGCACTCATCGTGAGACAGAGAGAAATGCCCACCACAGCTTATCAACAATTTTGAAGTAGTCAGAGTGCAGAATGTATGTGTAAGCCCAATGCAGACCCAACAAATTGGTGGGGCTTAAGTTCTGTATCGAAGTCATGATTTGTAAAACTTTGATATTGCAGCGGTTCATTCGAACCTTTAATAGTCGACTCTTTTATAGATGAATCAATAGTTTTAAACACAGCACACTTTCAGATTTAAGCCTTAGTTGAATATTTCACTTCACTTAGAGCTGTGTTACACACTGCATAGAAGGTCGTTTTCAAAAACCCATAATAGGGGCTCTTTAATATAATCTGAAAGAAAGACAGCAAATTTCCAGACTGGTTCAAAGTCCAGAATTTTTTGTGGGGTGAACTAATCCAAATTCTCATTTCTCATTATTTAATTGACAAAGGTACAAGGAAAAAATCTCCAATGTTTTCACCATCAAAATAAATTTCTATAAATATTTTAAAAATAGAATTTTATGGCTGCAACACACTTTATAAAACTTGTAATAAAGGCTAAGTACAGGTAAAAAGGTTTTAAAATATATTTGAAAAAGAAAAAAAACCAGGCCACAATAAGCAGGTGAACAAGCGATTCATGTTTGGGTAACACAACAGTTTCATACTCGTCATCTTTCTTTGTAATATTTGTCACTGAAATCAGTGAATTTAATTACATTTAACACATCCTCACCCATTCTTGGATTATTGGAACTCACCAAATGCCCTTTTGTTTTTCACTCCATAGAGAAATATTTTAATATGAAGAAGAATCAATGCAAAGAGGCGCTGGAAATATACAAGAGGTTTCTCGTCAGGATGACCAAGCTCTCCGAGTTTCTCAAGGTGGCCGAGGTAAAACGTCTCCATATTTAATCCGTGCATGGGATGGTCGGGCTCATCTTATTCAGGCCCCTTTTTTGCTAAGTGTCCCTTCTTGCCTTTTGGTCCAAGAACCTGTATCAGAGGTCCCCCCCTCATGCTGCCTGTTCTGGTGCCTGCACTGCATGCCTTAGCAGAAAGTCTCTCTATCTATCTGTCCCTCTCAACAACAGCAAGAACAGAGCTATGACCACAGTCCTGTAAAGCGTTGTTTTGCAGTTCGGATACAGGCACAGTTGTTGAATAACGGTTGAATAATTGATAAGATAATCTGCAATATGATCCTCACATAAAGCACGTTTAGATGTTTTTTTGACAACTGTGCCAGTGTGTGATGGTTGGATTTAGCCGTTTATATTTTGTTCTTTTATTTAGAGGAATATATTTGGGGTAAAGAAATGCTAAGCACATCCTTCTTGAGTTTTGTTTTCTATCCTTTTGATTTTTGCTTTCTGGCTGAATAATATGACTCTTCAGGAAAAGGGTGAAGTGCTATCCAAAAACTGACTAAAGTTGACTTTAAGAGCACATTTCTTTCTTTGTATAACAATGTGTGTATGCCATTTGTTTTTCTTGTCTTCTTTTCCAAAGTCAACATTAGTTGTGTGTTTCTTTTGGATGTTTCTCACCTAAGTCATGTTAAAAACCTCACCATTGACCTACTCAAGTGTCTACTCATTGACCATCTCCACCACCAACCTCAATGTCTGTGTGTCGTCCATAACCTCTCTCTCTCTCTCTCTCTTTGATTTTTTTGATTTTCTCATACACTGCATGGAGTAATGGCTCTTTTTCTTAATTCTTCTTTCTCCCTTCTCCACGTTGCCTCGTTTTCTTTCTTTCTTTCTTTCTCTTTTTTACCGTTTGGTTTCACGTTTTGTTTTTCCGTTCTCCCTCCCTTCCTTTTTGTTTTTCTTTTGTGTCACAGCAAGTTGGAATTGATCAGGTTGACATCCCAGATCTCTCACAGGTTAGTGGTGCATTTCATCTCAGTTTCTCTCATGTGGCTTCACCCTGATCTCTCTCATTCACGCCTCACCCCATAGACCATCATCCTCCCTTCCCCGTCCCTGATTTTCTTTTGATTTCCCCCTTCATCTATCAGACTTTTAGGATAGGGGCCTCAAGAAACTTACTCCATACCCGCGCACTCCCAAGGAATCAGATGTGCTGTTTTGCATTTTCTGTTGTCGCCAGAGGTAAATGGGTACCTAAGCTAGTCTATTGTGAATTTGTTACAGGTGCTATCTCTGATAGCCGCTGCCTTGATTATGAACACATTTGATCAGTAATGAAAAGTCAATTAAGGTCTCATTAAAGCTTGCCCCCTCAAGCCACTATTTCTTACTGGCATAAACCCATGAGAAATTTGACTGCTTGTAATTTAAAAGCTGCGTTTTCACCGTCTCCGACACTCGCACATGACTTCATGAAATTGTGCTCCACTTTAGTGGTAGCAGTGCTGGAGAAACGATGTATTTTTTTAAATAATGTTTATATAATAATGACTTTAAGTGTTCATGCATTTATCCAAAATCACCAACTCTACAAAAACAGTGATTTTAGTAGGGCCCGATGATTTCCTTAATGTAGCAAACTGCAGAATTCAGTCATTTACAAGGAATTATCTGTAGAAGACCGAATGTTTGGCAAAATTATTGCTGTGCATCTACTCAGATCTCAGCGTGAACTTGTGTTTGTGAATATCAAACCTCAAATTGTGTTGTTTTCAGCATTTTGCATTTTTTATGAATTAACATTTTGGTTAAATTCCCAATAATCTGCTTTGAAATTCAAGACCAATTATTCAGTTAATTAGAAAATCCTTTTTGATCTCCAAAATTTCTTTTAACTACAGACTAGTGTTTTTCAGCCACCAACATTGCATGTTTTAGATGTCTCCTTTGTCTGTCACACCCATTTTAGGTCTTTTAGTCTCTGCTAATGAGTAGGGCTGTGCAATTAATCACAATCTCAAAAAAATCGCGATTTAAGCACATGCAATTTCTAAATCGCATAAGGCTGCAATTTTATCTATAAATTCATTTAGATTTTTATCCAGAATGCCTTCTTGTTCGCATGATTTTAATATATTGACCAATCAGAGCTGACGCAGCACACTGGGCAATTACAGCTAAGCTGAGCGGGAGAAAGATGTTAACCAATCAGAGCTCACTCCACACACAAGGAAGTTGAGCGGGAGAATCGAATAGGTGGTTTTGATTTACGTTAGTTTTTATTTATTGTTCTGACTGGAATTGAGGTTAGTTCATCTTTATTTTTTATCTTGTCTGTTTTTAAGACAATTTATTACAGTTTAGTTTATCAAGAGTGTACTACTAGAGTTGAGGTTAGATAATCTTAATTTATTCTATGTTGTCTGTTTTAAAGACAATTTACCTACAGTTTTATTTATTAAACTTAATACTATGTTATTTCATTGTGAAATGTTTTGTTATGCACCTCTTGTGCACTGAATACATTTAGAATGTGCATGTAGCTTGTTTGAAAAAGCAAAAACAGCTGCCAAAATTGCAAAAAAAATCGCAATCGCAATATTCGTTCCAAAAATCGCAATATGATTATTTTGTCCATATTGCACAGCCCTACTAATGAGCTGATAAATCAGGAGTGTTTGGTTAAGGAGACACAGGAAATGTGCAAAGCTGGTGGTCCTCCAGGAACGTGGTTGAGAAACACTGCTGTAGACACATCAGTACTAAAATTCTCAGCTGATTAGTGATTTATCTGCTGATGCTGATACAGATATTTTATCAATATATCAGTTCTGTTTTTGTACCATTGTTTAAAATACTTAAAATAATACTTAAAATAAAATATTTAAAACTACTCAGTTTTAAAAGAACTGGTGTCAGTCATAAACAGAAAACACATATATTAACATTCTTATTAAATACATTTTGAAGTTTAAGATTTCTAAACATTTTAATGTTATTCATTTATATTAACATTGAATTCTTAAAAACAAGAACTTCTTTCAACACAACAAAAGTATATCTGCAAAATCAGATTAGCTGTAAAAAAACTATGAAGGTTTCACTTTGTGAAATGTTATAATTTAAAGTTATTTCTTTAAAAGATATATGTTCAGTATGAATCTAATGTGTTTTCTTCTTTTCCTTTTATTGGCAAAGTATTTATCCTCTGAAAACTGGCAGTTTTTAAACAATTGATTCTTTAAAAAACACGGACAATGATTATTGTCCAATATATTGGTGCATATCTAATTTTAACCATCAAAATATCTGGGAAAAAAAGTTATTCATAAAAGTTAAAAGTGAAATTTAAATGGATTTCATAGGGCCCTATAGAGAAACAAAATGTGTAAATCTCATCCTCATGCTGTGATTGGAATAAACAACATCCATTGCATATAGAGGTTCAAATATATTTACACTCAGCCAAAAATTCACAGTGAAAATTTCACACACAACTCCCATACGAGCTTCCATTGGAAAGAATGATTTCCAGTCTGTGTCGTTTGTCGGAGACTGCGAAAAGGCGGCTTTTACACAGATTGATATATGGCTAAATGGTGCTTGTGCGTCAATCTCCTCCACGTTGTACGTGGCCAGTTGGGCATTGCTGGGCTAAATAAAGACATCTCCCCACCTGCGAGCACTCACCTTTGCCATATATCTCTGTACGGGTAGGGTATTCTGCTTGGATAGCTTCTTGGGAAGAACAGTGAATGTGCACAACCAAAAAAAAGAATGCCTCAAAACTGGAGCCGGGGACTGAACTCTGCCTGGCACCTCACGACGTTTGATAGTCAGCAACTCTGCCAAATATAGACCTGCTTTTCCTGTGTTTCTGAGCAATTCCGCGGAGGTGCCAGGCCATTGACATTGTCCCCCCTTCAGTTTGCCACCATTTGGCATATTTGACATTTTCATTTACATTGGACAGGGACTCCTGAAGGTGTTGGGCTGGCACACTACAGAGTGGTACTTCAACAAAATACATTTTATTGGAAGGAGTGCCTTGTTTTCTTAAGCGGAAGCAGTATTCAGAAGGCCTGCGTTTGATTCTCAAGTACTCTGATCATTAGCGCCATTGATTAGGCTTCTTTTCATAAGTGCCTTTTCTTGTCTGTAAGATAGATATATTCATCACGGCCTTTTGTATACTCCTGCTCCTGTAGTACCCTTGTCTTAACTTCTCTTCCTTGTTTATCTCTCCTTTACTAGTGTGTTGTTTTGCGTTGCATATATATATTTTTTTTTCAGATTTCTCAGTAGAACTGCTCGCCCTCTGTTGTGTCTTCAGATTTACACGTCTGAGAAATCTGCTCTTTTGTTATTCATGAAATTTTCTTCCTCTGAATTGGCATGCACACCGGACACAGCTCGTGGCCCAAAGGCAAATGTTTTGTAAGAACGGATGCTGCCCAGTCCTTTCGGCTGCCATTTTGATTCAATTGACGTTGCTCTTTTTTTTTTTAAAGAAAGAAAGAAGAAAGTGCAATACAAGCACAAAATGCTGGCAGCGTGGTCTCGCTCAATGTTTGCCTTTCCTTGGTTAACCTGCTTTGGCTTCCAAGTGCTTCGGATTTTGTCAGAAAATGTACATTACAATCAGCTAGGGGTGTGTGATATTTTAGCATCTATGATTATAGATGTCAGTTAAAATGACCAAGTCTGCCAAAGTCATAAATTTACAGCCAATATAATGCAGTTTGAATATACTTGTAATTCAGATTCAGAAAGCAAAGATATTCATTCATTCATTCATTTTCTTTTCGGCTTAGTCCCTTTATTAATCCGGGGTCGCCACAGCGGAATCAACCGCCAACTTATCCAGCATATTTTTTACGCAGCGGATGCCCTTCCAGCCGCAACCCATCTCTGGGAAACATCCATACACACACATTCACACTCATACACTACGGACAATTTAGCCCACCCAATTCACCTATACCACTTGTCTTTGGACTGTGGGGGAAACCGGAGCACCCGGAGGAAACCCACGCAACCACGGGGAGAACATGCAAACTCCACACAGAAATGCCAACTGACCCAGCCGGGGCTCGAACCAGCGACCTTCTTGCTGTGAGGCGAACGTGCTACTCACTACGACACCGTGGCACCTAATGAAAGCAAAAATGTGATGCATGTCGTATTTTCAATGTGTAAAATCGTGAAATTTTACACATGATTTTTAATTATTAAATTAGATTTTGAGAACGTTAAGTTCAATATACAGCATAATTGGCTAATTTCATCAAGTTCATTTGTGCAGGTTCAGCTTATTTTTACTTTATACATGGCTTAAAAATTTGGTATCTTCTATCCTGTGAAATATACTACACAACCAATGTGTATATACGCTTACATTTTGATGAAGCTTAGTTTGTATTCATACAATATTTCTACAGTTAAATTAGTTTTAACAGCCATTTTAGAAATGAAAATGGTACAGTTACATTTGAGACACAGCAGGCAAAAAACAAACAAATGAATAAATATACATATTTATTTATATATATTTTTAAAAAATTGAGTACTGTATGATTTTTAGAGTTTGCATGTTCTCCCCGTGGTTGTGTGGGTTTCCTCCGGGTGCTTCGGTTTCCCCCACAAATGCAAAGACATGTGGTATAGGTGAATTGAGTAGGCTAAATTGGCCGTAGTGTATGTGTGTGAATGAGTGTGTATGGATGTTTCCCAGAGATGGGTTGCAGCTGGGCATCCGCTGCGTAAAACAAATGCTGGATAAGTTGGTGGTTTATTCCGCTGTGGCGACCCCAGATTAATAAAGGGACTAAGCCGAAAAGAAAATGAATGAATGAATGATTTTTAGATTTTGCTAAATTTTTTAACATCCCTTACGAAAATGAACACTCACAACATTCGCAACAAATCATATTTGCAACATACTGACAAGAAGTTACGGCATGCTATCAACATGTTAAAGGGCACCTATGAAGAAAATCATATTTCTGAAGCTGTTTGGACAGAACTGTGTGTAGATATAGTGTGTCCACAGTCATATTGAGGGAATATAAAGACAAAAAGTCTCATTTTTATTTATTTCCTGATATTAAAATTGGTTCCAAATCCCTCTCATTTTGAGGGCCACCACAACGTGACGTAGCCCCACAGAATTGATTAACAGCCGCATATTAACATGTCTCTGTAGTAACGTGTATAATCATATCAACAAGACAGGACGTGCGCTAAGCAAACAGGATTAAAAGATCTGTTCAGCTCTCTGTGATCATCAACCATCATCAAATGTGACCAAGAATGAGTTTTACATGTTTTAAACGTTTTTAAAACGGTGTATGTTTGTAATGATTTACAGCGATTTTACCGTCAATATCACCACAGCCGCATGTCAGTATAATTATGAAAGAAGACGTTTCAATCCCGGTTTGTGGACGTAAAATCAGGTTTATTTTGTACATTAAAATAACAGATATCCATACAGCCGTGGATGTTAACGTGTATCTTGAAAAAGGGGTAAAATAGGTGCCCTTTAAATAATGGTAGCAACATCCCATCAATGTGTTAGCAACATGCAGGTAGATTCTATATGCCAGGGGGGTCCAAACCCAGTCCCGTAGGGCCGGTGTCTGGCAGATTTGAGCTCCAACTTGCCTCAACACACCTGCAAGGATGTTTGAAAGCCTAGTAGGAGCTTGGTTAGCTAGCCCAAGTGTGTCTGATTGGGGTTGGGACTAAACTTTGCAGGACACCGGCCCACCAAGAACAAGTTTGGGCACCTCGCTTTATGCTAACCATGTTAGGAACTTTGTAATTCAGGGCAACATGTTAAAATGCTAAACGTGTTAAATAATGTTAGCAATATGGTAGATTATGGGAATTATGTTAGTAACATATTACATACTCAGCTTGCTAAATTATGTTAGCCATGTGTTAGTGACATTTATTTTTATATTTCAGACCAGGAGTTGTCAAGCAAAACACCAAAGTTTATCAACAAACTTTACTTATTTAGTTCTTGTACCAAACACATTTAGACAAATGAGAAGTTCTTATATAGCCCAGTCATTGCAAGATGTAATTGTAATTTCCTCATTATCCTGAACTTAAAGTTGTTCCAAATAAATCTGTAATTTGACATTTTTGCATCTCAGATTAAGACTGTTAACTTTCATTGATGAATATTTTGTGATTTGCTGATTTAGGGTTGCATTTATTTAAGTCACTTGATCAATTTCTAAATAAATCAGCCATATTGAATGAGTTATTTGAATGGCAGATTCAGATAATTGCTTGTCAGTCAAGTTTTTAATCAATCACAAGCCTAAACTAGCTAAGTTACCAACACAAAACACACTCAAAATACTGTAAAATTATTGTTATTGAAGAAATCACTAAAATATTTTGTCATTATCACACACCCCTACAATCAGCACCAAAAATATAACAGAAATTGCTTCAATTTTACTCCTGATTTATTTCCAATAAATCCAAGTGGAATCCAAAGATTTGCAGGTTCTGCTGTGGCGTTTGATACCCGTGCAGTATGTGCGTTTTTATCCTGTGCATGATTAGAAAAATCCCCTGTAGGTCAGTCTGCTTTCTGTTTTTCATGGTTTTAAATCTTCTGCAATGATCTGAGTTGACATTGTGGGTCTTAAACGGCCTGTCGGAGAACTTGCATGGGAAACAGACATTGTTTTGCATGTGTAGCTTTGAAGCTTAAGTCCTTTCCACTTGAATTACTTCTGTTGTGTTTCCCCTTTGTTTTCAGAGACTCATAACCACTATTAGGTTTTCTTAGTTTACGTAGCATTTGTGTGTGAGTGTGTAAGAGAATTAATGGTAGAATGTACATTTAGTTTCTGCATTAATTGCTTATTTTATTAATCATAGGTGCGAATGTTTGAATGTGTGTGTGTGTGCGTGTGTGTTTTTTAATGATTTGCTACTGCTGCTTTGAGCCATTTTGTTGTGTGGGCTAAAACCTGTGTTGCATCATCCTTCTTGACCTCACCATCAGGCTCCCAGCAGTCTCTTAGAAGCTCTCGAACAACATCTGGCTTCTCTGGAGGGAAAGAAAATGAAAGAAGCCTCTACTGTCAGCAGGTACTTGAATTTATCATGGGATTCGCTATACGGGTCAATGACAAATATGTCGGGATGATGAAGATGATGAAAAGGAGCATTTTCCTTTTACTGCGTTTAAAATCCGCTCTGACCCGGAGAATCGTATTTTATATGTTTCATTTTTTGGATGTTCCACTGAAGGAAAAGTGACATCTTGGATGACAAGAGGAATAATTCAATTAAGCCAGATTATCATTTTAACATTAGCAACATCGTATCAATGTTAAAGTCATGTTAGCAACATCAAATTACATAATAGTAAATCATGCTATAGCACTATATTAATGATGTTAAACATGGTAAGTCATGCTAGCAACAAGTTAAAAATATTAAATCATGCCATAAACATGCTAGTGCTATTCCTACTTTGCTATTTCATGTTAGCAAAATACTAACAACATACTAAGAAACATGGTACAAATATCAATATGCTAATGATACTGAACATGTTAAGTCCTGCTTATGACAAGTTATAAATGTTAAATAACCATGTGGTAAAACATGTCACAAACATGCTAGCAATATGTCTGCCATGCTATTTCATGTTAGCAAAATACTAATGACATACTAAGAATGGAACTAATGTCATGATAGCGTCATGAAACTTGATGCTAGCAAGTTATGCTATATCAATATGTCATTGATGTTAAACAAGTCTTGCTAATGTCAAGTTAGAAATGTTAGATATGGGGTAACACATGCCATAAAGATGCTAGCAATATTCCTATGCTATTTCATGTTAGCATTAATACTATTGACATGCTAAGAAACAAGTTAAAAATGTTTAATAATCATGTGGTAAAACGTCATAAACATGTTAGCAAAATGCTAACAACAAAATGCTAATTTATATATATGCTATAGCTTCATTAAAATATATGCCAATAAATTAAGCATGTCAATATGTTAACAATGTTAATCATTGTAAGTCAAATAACCATGTGGTAAAACATGCTAATAATATTCCTACCATGCTATTTCATGTTAGCTAACAATGAAATAGCATGGTAGGGATAAAAAATAAATACTAACAACATACTAAGAAAGATTGATCATACATCGAATTAATTAAAGTTAGCTATGTGTTAGCCAGTTCCATTGAATGTTAAATCGGGTGCTAGTTTAAATGAGCATGGCATGCTCATAATCACAGTTGCCATAGGGATTCTGGTTTTCTTAGTACAGTTTTTACAAATCGTCATTATGTAAACATTGAAACTTGCCTAAATAGCTCATTTGATTTGTTTGTTTGCGTGTTGTCTGCGATCAGATGCTCCAGTAAATCATGAACCTTTTTTGCATTCATAGGGAGGTGGAGGGTGACAGACTACAGCCTGCAAAGGTAAGAAGAGATGTGATTCATTTGTCGCTTCATATCTCTCTCAAATTGTTAATGAGCGCAGACTTCACAACAGCATGAAATGTATTTTCAAAGTCCTTCCTTTTAGCATACTTTCATCCAAACAATTAGGTTTTCCCTGAAACATTCAGTGTCGGTCGATGGTTTATGCTGTTATTTTCATTCTGCAGGCTGTTCAGCTCAAAGACATTGGCATGCAGACGCCAACAGTATCTCCCAGCGGGCAGTCTGTGGGCAGTGCCAACAGTAGCTGCACCAGTAGTGGTGCCACCGAGCTTCTGTCCAGTCCACCTGATCTAACCATCACAAACGGGTACATGAAGCCTGCTTTCCTCCACTGTATGAGTGGTCTTTCAATATAAAATACCTTTGTTTTGTGTTATTTTATTAGCATTTAATATGCTTGTATTATTGAACTAAAGTCACTTCTTGTTTAGACAGTACATCCACTTAGCTCAGACATTCCTGCTCAGTCTGCTATATATATATATATATATATATAACTTCTATATAACTTCAATTAAACATATGATAAAATGAAAATTTGAGGGTGAAAGGTTGAAAATCTTTACACAAAGAAAGTACTTCACTAGCAAAGCTAAGCAGATCCTCAAGGACATGAAAGCATGTTAGTATTAGGCTAACTGAATCAAGAAGTGTGCTAATAAAGCTTTAAAACATATCAATGTTGCTCTAAATTATATTAACAGCATGGTATCAATGTGCTAAGCCATGTTAGCAACATGAAAACATGCTAGTAAATCATACTACAGCCATATGCTAACAATGTTAAACATGGTAAGTCCCGTTAACAAGACCATAATGTCAAAACGTGTGGTAAAACATGTCATAAACATGCTAGCAATATTCCAAATACTGCTATTTCATGTTAGCAATGTGTGTCATGATAGAAACAAGCAACCAGCATGCTAATTTATGCTAACGAGTTCTAACTGTGCTATAAACATGATAGTGATGTTAAAAGATGTTTTCAAAAGTACTTGTACAGTCATTATAATAGTATTGTCTCTTTTACCTTGAACAGTGTGCACAACTTCACCAATGACCATTTCGATCTCCAACATAATTCCAGCACCCCTGCGCAGACAAACACCCTACCAGCCAGCAACAACAGCTGGGGAGGTAATCGCATTGGCACAAAACTCTTCATTTGTATAGTCTGTTTGTTTTAGCATTCATCTTAAATGCAGTGTTAGTCTTGCACTTTCTTATGTCTTGCTCTGTTTTCTTATTCAATGGCATATTCTGCACTGGTGTGGGACTCAATCTGGTGAGTATTTTACATATTTTCATGTGAAATATGTAATTTTTGGACCTTTTGGGACATTGAAAGGAAATTGTTTTCAAACTATTTCTGTCTTTGTCTTTGACTTGTCAGACAAACAGATATTTCCTCTCAAAAACACTCCTTCTATAAGACTTTTTGAAGCATCTTTTTTTACTATCAAAAATATACAGAATGGCCAGTGTAGCGTGATTGGTATCTTTTTAGTGAATTAAAAAAACCTACAGTGTGAGCAGTGTAATCTGAATTATGAACGAAACACTGTAAAGAACCAGTTCATTAGTCAATCAAAAATACGCAGCATTAGTGTAGCCAGATTCACATATAAGTGACTCTTATGAACCAGTTCTTTTGTTGAATCAAAAACATACAGCTTGAACAGTATAATCAGTTTTTTATTATTAAAAAGAGTAAATTAAAAACATGTAGCACCTGCAATGAAGTTTGAAGTGGCTGTTACAAAACCCATGATTTTAGTGAATGAAAAATACCGTTTTACCAGTGTAGCCGGAGTACAGTCTGATTCAAAAGATAAATGACTCTAATGAAGCAGTTTTCTTTAGAAAGTGTTGTTTCATCAGTATAGTCTGCAGTTTTACCTCTATTATCTGCAGTTTGACCAGTATTGTCTGCAGTTTGACTAGTATTTTCTGCAGTTTGACCAGTATTGTCTGCAGTTTGACTAGTACTTTCTGCAGTTTGCCCAGTATTGTCTGCAGTTTGCCCAGTATTGTCTGCAGTTTGACCATTATTGTCTGCAGTTTGACCAGTATAGTCTGCAGTTTGACCACTATTGTCTGCAGTTTAACCGTTATTGTCTGCAGTTTGACTAGTATTTTCTGCAGTTTGCCCAGTATTGTCTGCAGTTTGACCA
>CAIGQQ010008883.1:5826080-5857599 GCA_903798035.1 Danio albolineatus
CAAAGCTTAGTGCTGTAGAAATCATTTTTCAACAAAGCAGACATCTTCTTTTTTGTGTCATTTGTTTGTGCCAGATAGCACCATAAGGGTGTCCAGGCCTTTAGTCCAATATACTAGTTTATCTTAAGTACTATTTACTCAAGATGTTTAGTTTAGGCACTAAATACTCCTAAAAGTTAACTTAGCACAGAATAGTCAAGTAAAATCTACTAATTTAAATAAATCTGTAAAGTTTACAAGCTTTTCTTGAGTAGATTCAGTGATTACTTTTTACAGTGCACAATGTATGTCGAGGGACTTTCAAAATAAAGTAATACCTTAGTTTCTTTAAAGTTACTTCAAAGTACTTAGTCTTACCGCCCCCCAAAATCAAAATCATTCTACAAGTTTTACACATGGTGTTAAGATGCATTTTTGTTGATTCGATAATAAGTAAATTAGCCTTTTTCTATTATTATCTATTAGTTTTACTTAAAAGATTTACATTTAATAGCTTTGATTTTCATTATTTTTTATTTAAAATGTAATTAGCATATAAGCTTATATGCTTTCAGATACGCAGAGAACAGTCTTGGACAGCTTTTTCAAGATTTTTCTGTCACTGGCAGAGATATTCATTTAACACAACCTCTGGCCTACACTATAAAGGCAATCTAGTTAATTGAATCTTCAACTACCTCTGAAAGTGGTCAAAAATGGACATGGAAAGCTTTTAAACATTGGCATATACCATGAATTCTGATAGTCAGACATACTGTACATACTGTAAATGTCCACACACACATATGGCTTGTGAAAATCATTTGAATGAATTCCAGTGAATCTGGCAAATTCTGAAGCGATCGCATGAAATTTCATTTTTTAAATACATGGACAGAAATGCATTGCTTTGATCGACTCTGTCCTTCACTTTCTTGCTGAGTAACCTGGTCACCATATGTAATTATAAACAATAGTTTGTAGTAAACTAGTTTGTGGTCATCTCTGGTGATCCTGTCATACATGAAACATCATACTGTGCTCGTTTATGTACTGTGTTTATCCTCCTGATTAGTCACCTTCACATAGATCAACACATTGGCTCACCGAGACACAGACATCTCACAAATTCAAGCCAACAACTCCTGAAAGTATTTGATGTTAAAAAAAGATTTTGAGCTTGTAAGCCCCTTGGCTCCGCTCATAATTTCCTCTCATATCAATGATTTCTACCTGACTTGTTCTTACGAATGTGAAAAAAATCCATACTTCCTTCTACGACAGCAAAAACTGCACTGTGTGGGCCCATTTCAAGACACTTTTTACACATTGTGGGAATATAAATTTAAATAATCTAGTTTAAAAAAAAAACAATAATATTAATATGACTGAAAGGTTCTATGTTTAGTTTTTTTATGTCATTTCATTTAAAACTGTAACTGCCCAGGTGTGAGAGACAATAAACCTTTTACCTTCCTGAAGATTGGCGGATTCCAAAGTAATGCTAGTAGCTACGTTTCCATCCAGCTATTTTTATTCACATTTTTGAGATGCGCATAAAAAACGGTTGATGGAAACGCCATGATGCGCATAAATTTTGAAAATGAGCATAAAAAAGTATGTGCATAACTGAGTAGGATTAACTTTTTATTCGATAAGAAAAGATGCATGCTAAACTGCGATAGAAACACTTTTATCGCATAAATTCCAGTATGCGCGTTAAAAAAAGGTCATGTGATTTTGTTATAAGAGATCATGTGATGATAAAAATGTGTGTGAATGGACAAACCAGCAGGCTGAACACATTGTGAAACATCTGAAATGGTCATTTTGGTCATTCTAAAACGCCTTACCATTTAAGTAGTTGTGTTATTATATTATTAATGACCTCCAGAATCAAGAGCCTTGGGAGAGGTGTGCCTGAGCGCAGTTCACTTGAGCTTTGGCGCAGTACGCTTGTAGTGTGACTGCAAAGGGTGCCTGAGCCTGAAACTGAAGAGGGGACATGACTTTTGAGGACTGTTTGATATGGATTTATTAATCATTCTTACTGTTTAATGAACGCAAACTGTTGTAGATTATTAAAGATGCAAACCCCTCTCTGCACGACAGCTGCACCTTTAGCAAACCTTCTAATTCATGCAGCACGAGGAGTTTATGATTGTTCATGAGTGTCAAAAGTGGCTGATCTGTTCGGCCTGATTTGACTGTGTGTCACTGCATATCAAACCACTAAAACCATATAATGATATAAAGAAATGTCCACTGTGCTGAGCGAGAGCACTTCTCAAACTGAACAGCGCATCTTCGATAACATAACCGTGCTCAGGCCCGAATGTAATGTGAGTGCGGGCCGTCAAGGTAGACGTGCTTCGACCCAGTTTTAAGGCAACTGTACATAGTGTGAGTACGCCCTAAGAGACTCTTGTAGACTTCTTTGAAGATGTTGTTTGACTGCAGAACAATCAACACATTCTCAATAAAGATTTTAGCTTGAAACGAGTTTTATGGCTTGGGTGCTGAAATTTGGTGCCGTGACCCGGATAGAAACTGTAACCACAAATTTCCAACAACCTGCATGTAGTATTGTCCACTTAAGCACCTCTTAACACCAGAGACCTCTGAAACTCATGCTGAACCTTCCCTGCTCTGTAGATTCCTCCTCCTGTGGGCCAGATGGGGTCAATGCCCCTGATGGCGCCCCAGCCTGTGATATATAACCAGCCCATCCTCCGCACCACCAACCCTTTCACCCCGATCCCTGGAGCTCAGGTACTCTACATTTACCTACATTCACAGCCTGTTCTTCTGTACTCCGCGATAACACGATCCCTCTCTTCCAGATGCACTTCATGTAGCACTGAGGAGCATGATGAACTGACACATACGCCCGAGGAAAAACATCAACCAATCCAAAACCAAAAATGGCAAAGCAGACATGAGAAATGGTTCAAATGGCTCGAAGAGATTGAAGATGTGGAAGATGTTCATGTGGCATCCCCCCCGCCCCTTAACCTGTGTGTTTGTAACATAACCCCCCTTCATCCAGCGACAAAACGGTCCTCCGTCATTTTACATGTTACCTTTAATTTCTAAGTGTCGAAATCTAGTGTTTTTAGGCAGCCCTCTATGATGATGTCACTGGCTGATGCAAGCGGAATGACAGTGTACAGTGAATTGCAGTGGAATGAAAAGTTGTCATGATGTCAAGCCCCTCCTCCTCCCCGTTTGGAAAAGTGATTGTTGTAATTGTGCACACTTGAATCAATGTTTATAATGTCTGAAACCAAGCCACGGTTTTGTATGCACATTGCCTGAATAGTGTTTCGAAATCAAACCACTGTCAATGTTGATTGTGCCACAGCGGCTGGCATCTCGATTTCTTGAGTCTTGGAGAAATGTGTACAGGTCACTTTTTCGTACATTTGTCTCGTCCCTTCAGACATTTTGGATTTCACCTTAAAAGTTCGATTTGTTTTTACATGACTTGTAATGCCTCATTCAGGTATGGTAAGGTATGGCTGTTTGGATTAAAGTCAAATACTGCAGTATGTTTCTGGATGGAAGTGATACACTTTATTACATAATTTGCAAAAACAAATCGACCGTTATACCTTTATGCAGTGGTGGTATGTTATGGACATTACTGAATGAACTCATTCAATCCCATAATGCACCTCAATAACAAGTGTACTAGAGATTAGCACTAAATGAACACACATCTCAGTATTTGAATTCCTTTACTCAGTTTTTATTCACTCATTAAATACTAGTGCATGTAGCGAATGAGTGAATTTTTAGCATTTGAGCCCTTCTGGTTGCCCCTGATAGCACATGTATATCATGAAGATGTCTATTTGATGTTTGTATTTACATCTTTAAGACATATTTTAGACAAAATGTCTATTAGACATAAATTTTCAGATGTTAAATAGATATTAATATCAATAATAATAATAATAGGTGACATGGTGGCGCAGTAGGTACAGTAGTGCTGTTGCCTCACAGCAAGAAGGTCGCTGGTTCAAGCGTTGGCTGGATCAGTTGGCGTTTCTGTTTGCATGTTCTCCTCATGTTCGCGTGGGTTTCCTCCAGGTGCAGTTTCCCCCACAGTCCAAAGATATGCGGTACAGGTGAATTGGGTAAGCTAAATTGTCCATAGTGTATGTGTGTGAATGAGAATGCATGGATGTTTCCCAGAGATGGGTTGCGGCTGGAAGGGCATCCGCTGCGTAAAACAAAGGCTGGATAAGTTGGCGGTTCATTTCGCTGTGGTGACCCCAGATTAATAAAGGGACTAAGCCGAAAAGAAAATGAAAGAATGATAATAATAATACATTTTTATATGGACCCTTTTCACAACCTGTTATGACGTGTGTAACGGTCATCATATCTTTAATCCTTGAAAGTTTTTAATATTCAGAATTTTTTTTTAAAAACGTATGAACATTTACATGTATTTATGTATGTAGTATATCATCGTTGCTTGTGCAAGACGTTTCTAGTGCAGCGTCTATGGGACAGGACAGTAAATTAGACGTTATTCTCCCCTCTGGCTGCCGTCATCAGTCTCACACAATTTCCTTTTTCTGAAAGTCTATTTAACATCATTGTGGAGTTTTTCTTTTATTATTTGAGCAAATAAGATGGTCACACTTTATTTTAATGGTCTGTTTGTTGAATTGAAGTTACATTTCATCTACGTGCCAAATAATTCTCATTAGATTATAAGTAGACTGTTAGGTTGGGGTTGGGGTTAGGGTTAGTGTTGACATGTACTTGCAAAGTTTCTTATAGTCAGTTTATGTCTGTTGAAGGACTGTTAAATGTCAATATCGACAGATATTAAACAGACAGTCTACTAATGCTTGAATGGACCATCAAAATAAAGTGTTACCAATAAGATTATAAAAAAAAACTATTTGTTTTACACTTCCATTCACTGCACTCTAAGTTTTCCCAACTCTGACGACTTCTTCTACTGAGAAACCCGGAAATGTGAAAAGGGTAGTGCCTTTAAAACTTTATTCTCAAAGTGCTGTACACAGATATAAAAACAGTTTAGAGTAACAGTAAAATTTAAACATTCAAATTAGATAAAACATTCAAATATCTAGAAGCGTAAAACAAACCAATAATGCACACCTAGCCAAGTGTAAAGTCGTGTGTTTTCAAGGATGCTATAAACAATCTAAAAGATTCAACATGTCTAATGCCATGGGGAGAGAGTTCCAGAGCCTCTGAGCCAGGGAAGAGAAAGCCTGGTCACCCATAGACCACAGACGAGTGGAGGGGACTGTTAAAAAGCCAGAATCGGAGGAACGGAGGTCATTTGTAGGCGAGTACCATGTTAAAAGTTCAGACAGAGAATATGGAGCCAAACCATGCTGGGCCTAGTATGTGAGTTTAGAATATGTATTTAAGATCTTCTGAATATATAGTGTTCGTTCAGCAGCCCTTTTTTCAGACTTTGGAACACAACATATATTTTCCAGGCCAAACTATTTTTAAAATACATATCGCAGATGTACTTGTTCTATCTCCTGATTTCAGTGGGTATTTTGGTTAAACACCTGAACCCACCCTCCAACCTATACAACTATTTGCCAGTTTTCAGAAAAATCACTCAGAGAAGTAAGTAAAATAGTTTCATCTACACATAAATTAAGGATTTGTGTAGTTAGATTGGCAGAGTGTGGCATTATAATAGCTCAACTATAGTTTAATATAGAAAATATGCACTGGTGAACTGTGCACCTTGAATAGACCATTCCAAAAATGTACAGTAGATGTAAATTGGAAATGTTAAAAATAGTGGGTAAAATACCATCTTAGTTCACTCATTAAACTGCAACAGTCATGCATTTTGATTTGTGACCTAAATTTATGTGTACACACAAAACAAAATATTGTCATTATTTTTATTGCAGAAAGAGAGTGAAAACATAGGTTGTAATAAGATGCTAAGTTATTTTGTCTTTTTTGGAGGTGGAAACTTTCAAAATAAGGTCTGTGATTACACAAAATTAAGATTTTTTTTTATTCTAGTGGCTAAATGAGGCAACAGAGGGCATTTAGGACATTAAACATCATCATGACAAACTCTTACTAACTAGTTCACTTACAAACTTTGCTGCTTATAAACTCAGTCTTTCACTGTACATAGAGTGTCATCAGTCAGCCATGTTGGAGAGCATCATCAGAATCAGAATCAGTTTTATTGCCAAGTGTGCTTCACACACACAAGGAATTTGCTTTGGCTACAGAAGCTTCCAGTGTACATAAAGTGGCAAGTGACAACACAGAATAATTATAATAAAAGAAGACAATAGACATTAAACAGAGATGCAGTCAGTCCAACGATCTGGATGTTGAAATGTGTGTGCAGATTGTTATAAATATACAGGTTATAAGGTGCTGTGTACAAATGCGTAAGTATTGCATTGTATATTGTTATAAGGTGCTGTGTACAAATGCGTAAGGAGAAGTATTGCATCGTATATTGTTATAAGGTGCTGTGTACAAGTGCGTATCAGAGAGTATTGCACGTTTATTGCACAATAGGAGAAATATTAACTGTTCATGAGGTAGATGGCCTGAGGAAAGAAACTTTTCCTGTGTCTGGCAGTTTTTGTGCTCGGTGCTCTGTAGCGCCGGCCAGACGATAACAGTTCAAACAGGAAGTGTGCTGGGTGCGAGGCGTCCAGGGTAATTTTGCAAGCACTTTTACTCACTGTGGAAGAGTACAGTTCTTGAAGTGTAGGAAGGGTAGTGCCAGTTATTCGTTCAGCATGACGGAGGTCAGATTTGGCTGCTGAGCCGAACCAGACGGCGATTGAAGTAAACAATGTAAACAATACCACTGAACGGAAAGAAACTGGCATATTTTGCAGATTACTGCTCGTCAATATGATCATTTAACGTAATATTTTGGCCTGTACTGATTGATCAGACTTAAAAAAAAAAGTTGAATAACAAAGAGTGCCAAAAGTTATAAAAACTCAAGCAGAAGAGAGCCATCCAGTTTGTTTAAATAATACACATTTTCCCTATTACTGAGTCTTCTGTATGTTAAGCAGCAGACACCATGGTTTAGACAGCATAAATAAGGAGAACAGTGTATTCAGTAGTAGAGTGACTTGCAATAATTGCTGTTGTTGAGATACAAGTATCTCTAAAATGGCCGTGCAGATGGGTAACTGTTCATTTCAAAAACGTGTCAGTGTGTTAGTAGCCATGTGGGGCTCTGTTGTTCCTGTCAGAACTTATTTTGCCTATTGAACATCCTGAGTCTGCACCTGTGGGGTTCATTTTTTATGATGGCAGAGAGCGTATCCTGTGTGTTTTTTTAAATTAAGGAAAATACTATTTGAATGCACTGGAGTCTCAATCAAAGGTCAAAGCAAACAGGTAAACTCAGCGCCCCAGGTAGCAAAGAGTTCTGGCCCAGGTTTGGCATAAAGCTGGCACAGCAGGCGTTCGTCTGGCACTGGCATACAGCATACAGGTGGCACAAAAGACTTAGGCCAGATATCAAATGTAGTATTTGGTCCAGATGTTACAAAAATGTATATGTGAGCCACGTAAGTTTGACCTATCTTGGCCCACTTTTAAAATATATTTAAATTATTTTTGAGTAAAGATAAAAAAATTCTACCCATCAGGCCCCTTCGAGAAAAAGCACGCCCATAAAGCGAAACGCTTCATGGGTTTATCAAATTCATTGCAGTCGTGACACCAACATATCTGGCCCAGTTATGAGTTACTGACTTGGCTGAGGCTTGGCCCAGATATGGTCTATGTTTGCCCCTTGTATGGAAGCCAAACTTGGAGGCCAGAGGTGGGCCAGAGAAATATTGCTATGTGGGGCAGTTACAAGATTCAATAACTGAAAAACGACCTGCTGCATATTTGTCAGCTTCTGTCAGTGTGAATTGGTATTAAGAATCCAAAACTTTTGCTATTTTCTGCAATATTCCAAAAAGCCGTTTTTAAAATGTATTATTATTTTTATTTAGGGAACTATTATGAATTTTTAAGACGAAACAAAACCAGGGAGGCTTTTGGGTATCTTCAAAGCAGAATCCTTTAATAAGAACTCGGCGTAGCTGTGTCATTCATCGAAAGATCTCTACTAGTGCAGCAAGCACTCACTTTAAATAAATTTTTACAGATACATATAGGTGGAGACAGTCTAAACAAAGATGCAGATGAAGTGTTGTTGTCAGCAGGATTGTCTTTCCCCCAACCCCAATCTCATTAGCATATACCTATTGATGATATATTTTAGCATTAAAAAACAAAGCGTGCAAATGAAGTTCTGGAGTCAGAACAAGTCCTGCCACTTGTTCAGCTTGAAAGTGTTACTTAGCTGTTTGTTAGACACTAGACACAGCCATGCTTTAAAACAATTTAGGAAACATGAAACTGTATTTTACATTTGGCTCCCTCTGAATGTATTTTATAATGAAATATATTTGAAAGAAATGTGTAATTTTTCAGGGAACCAGGGTGATGCTAATGTCTGAATTGACCACAAGCACTCTATAGGGTGCAGTTTGGATAAATCCTACCCACGTAGCAAAATATCTCTGGCCCAGATCTGGCCCACACAATCAGCATTTAATTGGCCCACATAACGCAGTGAATTACGGTACATGACTGGTCCAAATCTCGCTTCCATACAAGGGGCAAACATGGACCATATCTGGGCCAAGCCTCAGCCAAGTTAATAACCCAGAACTGGGCCAGATCTGTTGGTGTTTCATGACTGTAATGAATTTGATAAACCCATGAAGCGTTTCACTTCAAAGGGCACCTTTGATGAAAAATCTACTTTTTAAGTTGTTTGGACAGTCATATGTGTAGTTATAGTGTATAGACGGTCATTTTGGGCTGATATAAACACACCCAGTCCTTTTTTTCAATTTAAAAGCATAAAAACTGTGGACCAATTGTAGCGATTTTGAGACCGACCGCAACTTGACGTAGGAGTGCAGTCCCCCCGCCCACCGAATTGATTGACAGCTGCGTATTAACATGTCTCCATAGTAACGTGTATAATCATATCAACAAGACAGGATGTGCGCAAAACAACCGGGAATAAAAGGTCTGTTCAGTTCGTGAAGGTCATTAATCATCATCAAATGTGATCAAGAGTGAGTTTCACAAGTTTAACACGTGTTTAAAACAGTGCATGTTAATGAGTTACAGCGATTTACTTCAGCTTTACTTATCACCACAGCCGTGTGTCAGCAAAAAATACGCTTCAATCTCTGTGGACATTAAATCAGGTTTATTGTGTACATTAACATAACAGATATCCATCGAGGCTTGCTGACGGGAACGGTGGGCAGGGAGGACTATTCTTAAAGGGCCAGCGCCAAAAACAGCAAAAAGTTGTAATGGAAGGACTTTAGAGAGCTATAATTAATAATCTGATGGGTATTTTGAGCTGAAACTTTACAGACAAATTCTCCTGACACATAAAACTTATATTAAATATAAAAAAAGGGGTCATGTATGTGCCCTTTAAGGGTGTGCTTTTTAACCAAGGGGCCTGATTGGTAATATTAATTAACAAAAATTATTTATACGTATTTTAAAAGTGGGTCAAGATAGGCCAAACCTACGTGGCCCACATATACATTATTAACATATGGGCCAAATACTACATTTGATTTCTGGCCCAAGTCTTGAGTGCCGCCTATAAGACGTGCCACCTCTGCCAAACCCGGGCATGTTTGGCCCACATGGCTTTATGCCAAATCTGGTCCAGAATTCTTTGCTACTTGGGTACTGATTGCAAACTGACAAAGTAAACACTTTTCAACAGAAGCTTAAAAGAAAACTTAAAATACGTAACCAGCAATACAGAAAGATGCTTTCTGGCTAATTCAGTATTGCTAATCAGCCCAAAATCTTTGTGCAACTCAACATCCAATGGTATGCATTTGTAGCAGGACTTCTTCACGTGTTGTATTTGCCAAAGATAGCGAAGCAGAATCACACTTTTAAACTTATTTGCAATCTCTTAAGAAAAAAAAAGCATTTGCACAGACATTTTCTAACACAAATATCTACAGAAACATTTGAGTTTAGGGCCTCACTGAAGGGCACAGGCTCCACTGGGAAGAAAGTCTTCAACATAGCTGGCCACTGCTTTGGAGAGGTACGTCATGCTCCCGAAGCGGCCGCTGGGGGCGCTGTCATAGATCAGCCTGCAGATGCCAGTCATGTGATCCTTCTCAAGGAGATTTTCTTCAGCTCCCAGCTCTTTCTGCAAAAAACACAATTCAGTCTTCAGTGTCCATGACTCTTTCTGATATCTATAGGCAAATCCAGCTTCTGTTGCTATCACTGGGTGTGTTTTATTGGACACAAATCTATGATATGTGCATATTGAGTTTGTTTTCTCTGGCTGAAATGATATTTTACATCCATCTCTAAAAGGCTGATTTTGACAGCATTTACACACTGCTAATAAGCAAAAAGACATAAAATTATTCTGAGGAAATATCAATTAAATATCAATTATATGCCCAAAAATGTAAATTCACTCTTCCTTTCAAATCTTCAAGAGTTTCTTTCTTCTGTTTAAAAAACAAAACAAAAAAAAAACTGACATTTAGAAGAATGATGGTTGCTGCGATACATTGATAAGATAAATAACACACTTAGTATATGCAGTTCTGTATAGACGAATTACCAACCTACATCACACATGACATCACATGGGTCCCCGGTTGCAAAAAAAGACCGGTTGCAATAGCAAACATGTCGTGTTGTGCGGTATGATGCTAACTCCTAAACACCACACTGCTTTTAATGCCAACCGCAGGCGTCTTTGGCTTAAAAGGAGCTGAATGGAGTGACGACCTAATTAAAAATGCTCGACTCTGCAGTTCTCATTTCATATCAGGTAAGTTTACACTATGCTGAATCATACACACTATTCATTTTTGATTGCAGCAATGATCTCAGCAAAAACAGTTAAGTTAGGTGAATCAAATTGTGGACACTGAATGCTAAAATGTAAAAATGTAAGTTCACACACCCTGCCGTACAGGTGCAGTTCACTGTCAAAATGCAGTTGCTTTGCTTGTTGATGATTACCTAGGTCTTGTATACAGTAGTTCCGTCTTCTTTCCTTGTCTTTGGCTAGGCAGAACCTTGGTTTTCAGCACTACATAGTTTTGAACATGGTAATCATGGAGCATCAGTTCTTGCACTTGACCGCACAGAACAAAATTGTAGGCATCCAAAGACTTGTAGGCCTTTAACTTCTCTCTTTAAAATTACTTGGAGTTTCAATGAGATGGCCAATGCTTTTTCAATGCTTGGCCATTTTGTCTTACCCAATATCCATTGGGAGGGTGCTGCTATCGCAAATGGACCTGTCAGACGAACGCAGCTCACTTTAACATTAATTTTGCCAAATAGCTGTGCTTATCACTGGGTGATAAGCTGTTATAATACCCTGAAAGCATTATGTAAATAATATCTAATCAATATAACTTATTTTTAAGGCGACAACAAACTGTATCGCATTGGATGTCATTCCCATGCTGTAAATGCTAGCGCATCATGAATATTTACAAACATAGTAATTCATCTATAAGATTATGTCCTAAAATGAACTAACTGAAATGACCATGGTTACCAATCAAATTGGATAAGATTTTAAAGTTACAGCAGGACCTTTCTGTAATGTGCCCCCTTGTCAATTAGTTTTACATTTAATGAGGGTAAATCTCATGCCCCTGTAAAGCACGTCCCAAGGAAACTCACTTGATCATTGTAAAACAGGTCACTGGCCATCTGAACGATCCTCTCCACCTGAATGACACCCCCCACACTCTGGATGTCCACCTCCGCCAACATGGTCAGCACCAGGATGGCCTCCACCAGCAGCTGACGGTACTCTGGCTGAGCAACACGGTTCAGCACCGTCTCCACATGCACAGCAAACTTTATTTCTCCAGGAGTCATCTGAAAATGTTGTGACATTATATTAGCATTCTATAAAGTTATTACTACAGTGTCAGTCCCTGCATGTTTATCTCTGCAGTTGTTTACCTCTCTTGTGGTTGAAGACAGAAGCACAAAGCCCTCGATGGACAGACCATGGCACTGGTTAATAGAAAAAAAAGGAATGAATGCTGAAGCAAAAGCTTGACAAACCCACACTCAACACACTTTTCATTTACATGGCAATTAAAAAGTTAAAACGCCTATGTTTTAGCTGTTCGTTTACACAAAAGTAACATTTTGAGTCCACAATTTCAAATGCAACACTTTTAAATATACAGGATGTTGAAATAAAATAAACAGTTGTCGAAATGAATAGCATAATGATCGCTGTTTTGTAGAAAAATGTGTTTGTGAAGCAAGCACATTTTTTATTATTTTTTTTACAAAGGGACATTGACACCTACTGGCCTGACATAAAGAATACAGCATTTTAGTTGTTTTGAATGCAATAATACCTGTCTGTTGACTGCAAGAGAGGGCTGAAACATGAAGAGGGTGTAACTTGTAGTAGAGGCATTTCTTGAAGTTATCGAGATCCCATTAAACCATTTGAGATGTCAAAACGGGATGTTGCAAATATCAGTACAATGGTGAGCGGTTCAACATATGAAAACTTGTGGCTGTACAAGCACAGTGGAGTAGGTGTAGACGTTAATAAATGTGATGTTTGGGTTTAGAGTTGGAGTAGGTGTAGATGTTAATAACTGATGGTTTTGTTTAGGGTTGAGCTAGGTGTAGAGGTTAATAACTGATGGTTTGGTTTAAGGTTGGAGAAGTTGGAGATGTTAAAAACTGATGGTTTGGTTTAGGGTTGAGGTAGGTGTAGATGTTAATAACTGTGATGGTTTGGTTTAGGGTTGAGGTAAGTGTAGACGTTTAATAACACACAATGTAATGGGTAATACACTACCTGACAAAAGTCTGGTCACCTATTCAAGTTTTAGGAACAACAAATAATAACTTCACTATAAACTGATTGTGCAGTGGAAAAATAATTAATAATAAATTTATATTTATATAGTAATAATATTAATAATACAGCTCTGCAATGACTCAAATAACCAAATAATAAAGTCACCTGGAATGGTAAAGAGTTCTCCCAGAGCTCATCAACATTCTTTGGATTCATCTTTAATGCCTCCTTCTTCATCTTACCATAGACATGCTCAATAATGTTCATGTCTGGTGACTGGGCTGGCCAATCCTGGAGCACCTTGACCTTATTTGCTTTCAGGAATGAGGAGGCTGAAGTATGAGAATGAGCGCTATCCTGCTGAAGAAGTTTCCCTCTCCTGTGGTTTGTAATGTAATGGGCAGCACAAATGTCTTGATACCTCAGGCTGTTGATGTTGCCATCCACTCTGCAGATCTCTCACACACACCTATACTTGATATACCCCAAACCATGATTTTTCCTTTACCAAACTTGACTGATTTCTATGAGAATCTTGGGTCCATGGGGGTTCCATTAGGTCTTCTGCAGTATTTGTAATAATTGGGATGCAGTTCAACAGATGATTCATCAGAAGAATCTACCTTCTGCCACTTTTCCGAATGATCAATTAGAAGATTAATTGTTGCTCTTACAACTGGGATTGATGAAAATATTTTTTTCAGGTAGTGTACATTTTAATAAAAGTTAGCAAAAGTTACTCCTCTACTAAAATGTACGCCCCCTTCATTTTATACCCCTCTCTTGCAGGCAAACCCAACTCATCAAGTGCATGGAGAAGAATTCTCAGATGAAAGCTAAAATTAAGTTAACGTAATTACAATTTTAAGTGGACTGAACATAAAACAATTAAGTCATCCCAAAAAAAACTTCAGAATTGGGTTGTTTCAACTCAATTTTAGAAGCAGAATGAAATCAATAAACATTTGTAAATAAGTAGAAACATAAATGTTCAATAAATAATATTTAATCATTCGAATTGTATTAACTTGAGAAGTGGATACTGTCTGGTGTTAATGCACCTTTACCTTCTGCAGAATCTTCCAGACGTTCTGATAGAAACCGACCGGGACTCTGTTTAGTGCTCCATCCAGACGTCTGCGCCGAAGCCACTGGCCATGTCTGCTGTCACCCACCAGTGTGGCTCCTAATGAGCCCTGAAATGACTCGATAGATGGAAGTCTGTATCTCTGTGAAACAATCAGATTCATTTCACCTACATTGGAAAAAAAGATAAGGTATGTTTGCCTCTGTTCCACTCACCCCTGATTCAATCTTTCCAATATCCAGCGAGTGGACTGACACAGCCTTAAGGACACAGGAAAAAAGGCCTCTCTTTTTAGTTAATCTGTTGCAATTAAATTGAGTCATAAGCCTTCTGAATCCAAACACTATCTCACCAGTTTGATATTATCAGCCTGTTTACTTGCAACTTTCACTTCGGTTTTGGTGGAGCTGGACTTGCTCTTGTCTTGGATATTGACCTCAGAGGTGGTCGCATTTCCTACTGAACGAACTGAAGCAAAAATATAAACACAAGCATTCACTGAACTGATGCATACAATAATGTAAACAAGGAGCAGAGAAGACCTTAGTAAAGACGATTATAAATTACAATGTGATCATTCAAATCATACTTAAAGGGTTAGTTCACTCAAAAATTTCAATTCAATAATTAATTATTCATTGTCAATAAATTACAATTCATCTTCAGAACACGAATGATGATAATTTAGATGAAATCCAAGAGCTCTCTGATCCTCCACAGAGAGCAAGGGTCCCGAAATGTTTAAGGTCCAGAAAGGAACCAAATATATTGTCAGAACATTCCATCACAGCATTATGAAGCTGCAAGAATACTTTTCTAGTAAGTGCATCATGCATACAGTACAAAATGTTCTCATTAATGCACATCCTGAACTGAAGTTGAACAGAAGAAATTGTAGCTTTTTGCATATTGTAGCTTTGGAGCAAGCAAGGGTCAAAACAGGAACAAACATGTTCATGCAGAGTAATCCAAAGTGTGGTCGGTAAACAGGTGAATGGTCGATACAGGCGGCCAACAAAGTAAACAAAGAAACAAAGCAAAGGTCAAACACGGCAATACAAGACAAGGGACACGCATCGTAATGTTAACTAAACAGTATCACGGGTTAACCCAGAAGCATAGTCAGCCAAGCAGGCGAATGGTTAGAATACATGGTGAAAATCGACAGAAACAAGGCAAAGGGTGAAAACATGGCTACACAAGACAAGAAAATGCTTCGTGGTGTTAAAGTTACAGAAGCAAGACTGTAGTTGTTTGCCATCAAGGAGAATCTGGGCCAGGTGTGTGAGTGAAGTACATGATGGGATATAGTACAGATGAATGTAGTGTTCTCCAGCAGTCTGCAAGAACAACACTGCTGGTGATCATAACAATTAATTACACATGGACACAATTTTTTGGGGATGTTTTTGGTTCCTTTCTGGACTTTGAATGTTTCAGGAATGTTGCTGTCTATAGATGATGGAAGATTTAAAAAAAAAAAAAAAATCAAAAAAATGTAAGAAATCTTCAATTGTGTTCCAAAAACGAATAAAGGTTTCAGGATTTTGGAGCGGCACGAGGGTTAGTAATGAAAATCAGAATTTGAAAAATCCCTCTAAGAGGGTGTGCAGATTCCTTCAATGCTAGAAATAAGATCATGGATGAAAATAGTTTACCGCTTTTTTGAACTCCAAATTCTTTGCCACTGAGAATATTAAGCAGCAGGTTTTTCATCTCAAATGGGCTCATGTTCATCAAATTCTCTGTAGCCTCTTCACCTAAAAAAATACTGATATGATTCTCTTGTGCTTTCAACTGGAGTAACAAAAATATAATTAAAGGGTGTGTTGAAGCCATTTCTTTTTTTTTTATTATTATGTTTTGGAGAGTTTAATTTGATGATTTGATTATTGTTTGAGTATTTGCTTTAATGTTTTGTTTTTGATTTTGGTACTACTGATTAGCAACGAAGCCATTTCACTAATTTGATGGATTAAGATATGATAAAAATGAACAACTAAAAGGTTTCACAACAGACTCACGCATCATTGTTCTCACTTACTAAGATGGCGGCTTGAAGCAAAATGCCTCTACAATGTGTGAATTGACCTAAATATTCATTCATTCATTCATTTTCTTTTCGGCTTAGTCCCTTTATTAATCCGGGGTCGCCACAGCGGAATGAACCGCCAACTTATCCGGCATTTGTTTTACGCAGCGGATGCCCTTCCAGCCACAACCCATCTCTGGGAAACACATTCATACATTCTCATTCACACACATACACTATGGACAATTTAGCTTACCCAATTCACCTGTACCGCATGTCTTTGGACTGTGGGGGAAACCGGAGCACCCGGAGGAAACCCACGCAACCACGGGGAGAACATACAAACTCCACACAGAAATGCCAACTGGCCCAACCGGGACCTGCCCCAACCGGGGATCGAACCAGCGACCTTCTTGCTGTGAGGCGAACGTGCTACTCACGCGCCACCGTGGCGCCCGTGAATTGACCTAAATATTAACTGATTAAATGATATTCAGATTATTTAATCTGGTTTTATGTACTGCATTTTTGATCAAAGAAATGCAGCCTTGTCATGAATAATAGTGTTTTATTCAAAAACATTATAATCAAACTGACCAAAAGCTTTTGAAAGGCCCTACATGTGTCCAAGACAAGATGTCCCATTTTGTGCTAGAATCAAAATACAAAACTGGGTTTACATGCAAAGATAGCGTATTAGATTCTTGTAAAGAGCCTACTTCACTGTTTTAAACACATTCTATGAGAAAATAAACATAAAAATATTGGTAAAAAAATGTGATCGTCTTTCATGTTCACTTAAAAACTAATATTTATTAGCATGGGATCATACACAATTTTGTAAACAGTATATTTTAAATTATTAACAATGTCTTCTTGACAAATAGATAACAAGTCTTCAATTGAGTCTTTAATCTGTCTTCAAATGATTTTTAATCGAAATATGCCTGACAATAGTTTTTACCTATATAAGCACTGCTTCAGTGAATTTGAGTAAATGAGTAATGAAAAATGAATAAATCATGATAAAAATCAACGATCATTATTTTTTGCTCTGAGGTAAGATTAAACAAGACACAATGTATGATAAAAGAGTAGATTGAAACAGGAACTGAGAGATACCTGAACACTGGAGAGACTGGGCCAGTTCAGTCACCATGACCTGAAGAATCAGACCAATGCGCAGACGAAACATTTCACTGAAGATTTTAGGCTGGGTGCGAATGATCATACCCAGAAACACCATAATCTCCTGCCAGAAGCATATGTGTGCATTGGTGAAATGAAAGGACATAAGACTGAGATGTGGATCTGGCCTGAGCTCTAACCTGAGTGAGGACGGCGATGGTGAGGTTGTTCTCGCTGGCATCGTCGATCAGCCTCGCCAGCTTATCTGGAGGCATCGGGCTGAAGGAGACAAACACTGTAGTACGAAGATGTAAACATGAATGTGAACATACAGTATGTGTGTGTACTCACGCTGAAATAGTTTTCTCTCTTGGTTCGGGAGGAAGGCCGACTGTTAGATGTTTCTGATGGATTAATAAGTATGAGCAAGCCTGTTAATGGAAAAAAAATATATATATGCAATTAATTTTCATTTAAGTCACCAAGAAATCAAAATAGAAAGAAATCAACGATTCATATGCCTTTTCATAAGTCTTTTGACTTCTCTTTTCTGATGACAACCTGTCAATCACATGAGATCCACCAACAGGAAAACACAATGAATCAAACAATCTGATCCAAATGGCAAAATCAGGTTAAAAACTCCAGAGAACTTTATAAACTTAAAAAAAAAAACTTTAAAGATGATCCTGAAACTATGGCTCCAGCTGATCTTGCAGTCTCTACGTACTGAACAATATTAGTTTGGACAGATACCACAACCAAACTCAGTGGTGCCAGCAGGAAAACTATATGATTATGATCAAACATTAGTGAGACTGTATCAGACATGTTTTTGTCCTGATTTTTGTACCTTATATTTCATTATATATGTTTTTATTATATATAATCTAACTTTCTGTCAGATGGATCTCTGGCATTGTTATGAATAGTTCTAAATCTAAATTGTTCAATAAATAAAGAATAAAAACACCTTTAAAAAGAGTTTGTAAATCAAATTTATAGGCTGTTGTGTAACCTGTTTGCATTCATTCAGATTTATATTGGTTGATTTTCTGTGCAACATCATGGGTAATATCATTTTCTTGTGCAAATGCCTTTATTAAACTATATATATTAAACTATATATAACAATATACTCCCGAAGATGGGTTGCGGCTGGAAGGGCATCCGCTGCGTAAAAATATGCTGGATAAGTTGCCGGATCATTCCGCTGTGGCGACCCCGGATTAATAAAGGGACTAAGCCGAAAAGAAAATGAATGAATGAATGAATAACAATATACACAGTGGCTCAGTGGGTAGCACTGTCACCTCACAGCAAGAAGATCGCTGGTTCGAGCCCTGGCTGGGTCAGTTGACATTTCTGTGTGGAATTTGTATGTTCTCTCCGTGGTCGTGTGGGTTTCCTCCGGGTGCTCCGGTTTCCTCCACAAACCAAAGACATGCACTATAGGTGAATTGAATAAGCTAAATTGGCTGTAGAGTAAATAAGTGTGTATGGGTGTTTTCCAGTGATCAGCTGCGGCTGGAAGGGCATCAGCTGTGTAAAACATGTGCTGGATAAGTTGGCGGTTCATTCTGCTGTGGCGACCCAGATAAATAAAGGGACTAAGCCGAAAAGAAAATGAATGAATAAAGGAATGAATGAATATTAATTAATGTTAATATATATTATACTGTATATATAAGTATGCTGGATGAGATTTTTAACTCCGCCATGAAGAACCATAAAGAATATAACAAAATCTCAGAATACTTACATTTTTGGCTATATATAGATCAGCTTATATCAAAACTTAAGTATATTGTTTCATAGATACAATAAAGCGTCTTTAATTAAACAGTTTTATATTTCTCCATAGTTTGATGTCAAATGAGTCATTGCAAAGTTTCATGGGATTATTTCTCTGTTAAATTCATAGTCCTGCACTTTTCCATATGATTTTCATATAATTCTTTGCTTCAAATCAAATTTTGTCATGTTTTGATTCACTATATTTAATTCTTTCATTAAGATTATTCTTTAAACTCTATGGGAAACATGAATGGGGGGAATTCTGAGGGGTCACTGATAAACTCAGTCAAGAAGAAAAGACTACAGTAAATTTGATGCAGATTTTACACACACAAAAAAGATTTTTGCTGCTTGTTTAAACTACTTAAAGAAATGAGCTGAATCAACACAATACCTACATTTTTCAGGCAAAACCTAATTGTTTATGTTCAGTCTACTTAAAAAAACATGAAGTTGTTTAAACTACCTATATAAATGAGCTGAATTAACATAATACCTGAGTTTTCTGGGGGGACAACTTAATTGTTTTTCCACTTAAATTTGTAACAATCAAGTTAACTTAATCGTTTTGTGTTTGGACAACATGAAGGAATTGTGTGGAACCCAGCATTTTTTACAGTGCAAGTAGAGACACACTGATTTAGCATTATAATAAGAGTGGCAGTGCTGTGACTCACAGCGTCCAGCTCTTCTACTTTCTTGCGCAGCATCCCGCAGATCATCCGGATGAGGCCCCAGTGCTTTAGGCTTCCTGCTTTATCATACAAATCACTCAGCAGTCGTCTTACAGGCCAACCTTTCCCGTGTAGCTTGGTGTCCCAGTCTATTTCTCTTATAACAGAAATCCCAACAACACTTCAATTCAGTCCGCAGCATCCACAGTCAGAGTACAGCTCTTTTAAAGTCCCCATGAAATCAAAACTAATCATATGATTTTGTAAGCTCACATTGCTAGTTTTGTGGTGAACAATTCATTTGTGTCATTAAGAAAAATAAAAGTTTGCCCTTGTAATCTTTAATTGAAATCTTAAAACGCATGTGGACTTGAAGAAACCCGTTGAGTGGAAACAGTCATACTGACTTGTCTTTGAAGAGGATGTAGAGGATATCAGCCTGGTCCTGCAGGTTCAGATTCTGCTTCAGCATCTGCACCAGAGCAGGATAGTCGATCCCACCATTGATGTCTCTTGGCAGATTCAGAAGCTGAGGAGTCTGCGTCTCAGACACCTTTGAAATGGCGAGAGATATCATGATGAGAGTGTATTGCAAGATGTTGCAGTACTGCCTTTTTAAACAGTTTTATAACACATATTCCACTCATTTTCTCTAGAAATTAGATATTTAGAAACAGTTCCAAATATGTTCTATTTTAAAATACCTTTTAAAAACTACATTTTATTCGTGATTAGTCAGTATAACTACTCCAGTCTTCAGTGACACAGGATACTTTAGAAATTCTGGTTACACTTTATTTTAAATCACATTTACTACTATGTACATACATTTAAATGAACCATTCAGTACAATGCACTTATTCTGTGTGCACATGTATATAAATTGTACTTATATATTTAAACTATTTACAACGGTAAATAATTTTTGTAATTAAATTCGTAATAACACTGGTGACCCATTCCTTACCCTTTAACCCATGCTCAACCCTGCTCCTGGAGGTCGACCTTCCTGCTGAGTTCAGCTCCTACCCTGATCACACCTGAATCAATTAATCAGGGCTTGAACAGCACTAGATAATAACAGACAGGTGTGTTTGATTTGGGTTGCAACTAAAATCTGCAGGACAGTCGAACTCCAGGAGCAGGGTTGGTCACCCCTGCTTTAACCCATGCATGCTTAAACTCACCCACACCACCAAACTTGCCCCTTAACCTACCCGTATCCCAGCTTAATAGCCCTATAAGTCCTCTGCAATACAATATGAACACAGTAAGTACATTGTACTTATTTTTTTATGTAAGTACATATTGTGGTTAATGTGACTTAAAATAAAGGGTAATACTTTATTTCGTAGTATTAGTAGACTGTCTACTTAATATCTGTTGATACCGACGTTCAACAGACATTTAACTGACTATAAGAAACTTTGCAAGTACATGTCAACTTACACTAACCCTACCGCTAATCCCAACCCTAACCCCAACCTAACAGTCTACTTATAATCTAATGAGGATCAGTTGCAATGCTACTTAAATTCAACAAACGGACCATCAAAATAAAGTGTGACCAAATAAAGGGTAAACAAAATTCTTTTATGTATACATTGCTTTCTTATTATGATTTTTCAATGTTGAAAACAGTTCTGCTTCTTCATATTTTTGTGGAAAGCGTGATATATACACATTTTAAAGTACTATTAGGAAAATCTTGAGTTCTTTTAAAAGCACACATTAAGAGGATGAAATAATGAAAATATAATGATACTAATTTTCTTATTTCAAATATAATCTATAATTTCTAACTTTGTTAAACCAAAAAGTTAAATATATTATGGTTTCTTCAAAATATGAAGCAGAAAAATAGTTTTTTCTGGCGCCACGGTGGCGTAGTGAATAGCACATTCGCCTCACAGCAAGAAGGTCGCTGGTTCGAGCCTCGGCTGGGTCAAGTGGCATTTCTGTGTGGAGTTTGCATGTTCTCCCTGTGGTTGCGGGGGTTTCCTCCGGGTGCTCTGGTTTCTCCCACAAGTCCAAAGACATGGTGAATTGGGTAGGCTAAATTGTCCAATGTGTATGAGTGTGAATAAGTGTAAATAGATGTTTCCCAGAGATGGGTTGCGGCTGGAAGGGCATCCGCTGCGTGAAACAAATGCTGGATAAGTTGGCAGTTCATTCTGCTGTGGCGACCCCAGATTAATAAAGCGACTAAGCCGACAAGAAAATGAATGAATGTTAATTTAAAAAACTAATCATAGTAGAGCAGGGAATCAGCATTTCAGAAGATACCTAAAAATCTGGAGTTTGATGATGAAAATTCAGCTTTGAATTACATGAATAAAACATTTTACAATTATTTTCACAATCCAAAATCAAATAACAGAATGACTGTTGACAAGTGCTGTCTATACTATGTGAACAGTACGCACACAATCACTGAACAGACACTAGATTTCCTGGTATCTTGATGAAAGATTTGTGCCTAACAGTAAAAACTATTACAGTATACATAAAAAAACTGATTAAGTAAAAAAACCAAGCACGCTTTTATGGAGAGCAAAGACAGCCAAGTGATTACACAGCGAAATCCGCTAATTTCAATAATACCTACCTTCTCTTTGCTATCCAGCAGATTTAAGTTTGGTGCCGGAGAACGGAAGAGTTTAGTGGGAAGGTACATGTGCACATCTGCAGAGAGGTCAAAATAAAATAAGGAACATATCCTCTGAACAGCATTAATAATGACAGCGGGCCCAGTAGCGAACTCACTGTGTATATTGAGCTCTCTGGCTTTGTGCACAAGGGACACCATCTCTTGAGCCTTTCTGGCTGCTGCCTTGAAGCGGCTCAGACCTCCTTTAGTGGCACTAATAGGACACTGTTGAGGAACTGCCAGCAGCTGGTCCAGATACACAGCCAGGTCATCCACCTCTGCAAACACACACATGCACGCAATTAAATGAAGGCCTCAGAGGCTTGAGCACATCTTCTGTCAATGTATAAAACTGTCACTGCAGCTACTGCTTTGTCACAAAACTGCCCGTCAATCCTCCATCTGCCCATGCAGGTGAGCAAACTGCCTGACAGAGTGACTGTCAGCCTCAGGCTACACATCTCAATATTAAATGCCATGCAGAAAACCTGGAAATGACAAATGTCTGACAGCTGACTTAACCATGCAGTTGATAAAATGGGTAATTGTACATTTATGCATTGACATTCATATAATATATGAATGAAATAGCAATGCAATGATTAAATAAAGCATTAATTGAGTGATTCTTCAAGGAATGACATTTAGTTAAGTGGGATCCATTTATGGAGGGAAGCCACATGCGAAATAACATGACACACACACAAAAACACATCACTGTTAAAGACAAATAGTCCCATTAAAAATAAATAAACATTTCCAGTCAATAAATTAAGAATTGAATCCTAGAAAACATAAACAAAGGGGGCCTATTATGCAAAATTACATTTTATAAGGGGTTTAAACAGTTGTGTGGCAACAGTCCGTGAATATGACCAGCTTCTAAATGATAAATATTTATAAATTTTATTTTTTATAATCACATTTCATGAAACCAGTCTTCAGGAAACACTTTGATTGACATTCTCCTTTTGTACATGTCAATGAAGGGGGAAAGCCCCTCCCACTAGTGACAATCTCTCCCTCATTAGCGTAGAATGTTAGTTGTTTTGGAATCTGCCACTATGCTGACACATAGGCATTTGTAGCTCTGCACTTTTTCGAAAAGAGCACAATCTCACTCTAATTTAAGGCGACAGTCCCCAAAACAGCACAACTGGGATCAAAGCCTAAAAGGGGCCGTTTCAAAGAGTTATAAAACATTATTTGTGGGGTATTTTGAGCTTAAACGTCACATACACACTTTAGGGACATCAGAGACTTACTTTACATCTTGTAAAAAAGAATAGAATATGTCCCCTGTAAGTAATTTTCATATCATAGTTTCTTTTTCTGATTTCTTATTAGGAAAAATTTATATTTTCAAAATATATATTTGTGTGATCTGATGGATTATAATCTAAAATTAATATTAAATGCAATGATGTAAAATTTTTATAGCCACTTGTAGGATTATAACCCACTCACTTAAATTTTCGTTTGTAGCATATGCTGTAGGTTAAAATGAACTATATTGTAAATAGTGTTCAATAATAATTCTTCAGAGCTCAACTTCTTTCTTCACGTACTGTTTTCTAGTAAGCAGGTGGGCATTCGAATCAAATATCAGGTAACAGCAAGGTACAGTGCTCAGCATCACCCCTCACAAATCTATCTTTTAAATTCATATTTTTTAATAGGAAGCTACACAATATTTGTTTAATAATAATTGTGTAATAATTTGTGCATTAGATTAGTCAGTACTGAAGCCAAATCTGGAGCTTATCGAACGAAAAAAACTTGCAATAATGGTCCAAAAACTAGTACACCCAAATTTATGCAATAGAAAAATATTAAACACAATTTTAAAACAGAGGAAAAATCAAGAGAAGCAGAAAAATTTACAATTTTGTTGAAACATTGTAGGTTGTAAATTTCTTTGCAATATTTTGCTTGAATTTAGTTGTATTTGTATTTTGTATTAGTTAGTATAGTTGTATTTTCTTTCAATATACTTGTAAATGTACAATATTCTTGTATTATCTTTCAATTTCTATGTTTGGTGACTAAAATAGTATTTGAATAAATATATCTGTTTAATAAATCTGTTTTATTGAAATGCACCAAAATACATTGCCTATATTCACTGAGGAATAGACAGAAATACTTATTTTGAAAACGAGGCGTACTCTATGTTGAGCACTGTATATTGGCAAAAGCCAGGTAATTCTCACCTACTCTTATATGAATACTGTGGATTCAAACATACTCCAATTCCTCGCATACTCTTTTTTGCCTATATATTAGGGAAGTATGTGGTTTTGAATACAGTGTTTGATGAGTGGTGTCATAAATGTTACAATTCAACTTTATAAATTTCAAAAAGACAGTGCTCATGTGCGAGGCACTGCAAAAGATAGGGGACGCAAGCACAATGATCACAGATGTCTATCAAGAGTGTTTACATAAAAAAAAAAATCATGGAAATGTAGCGCATGACAAAAATGCATTCTGTGTGAATGGCCCATAAGACCTCAATATAACGTTCTTCTTTAAAGCAGGACAAAAATTGTATTAGACTTTAAATGCACTTTAAATTAAAGCACAAATGAGGGCTAAGAAATAAATCTCACTGGTGTACGTTTTTTAAAATACATTTTAACAGATTACTGTTACATTATCTGCCAGTAGCTCTTTTTTAACAAATGCTTTTAAGGTTTGAGGGGCAAAATCGATACAAATAAGCAAGCAGACGTCATGTTCACAAGGGTAGTTCACCCAACAATAAAAATCCTGCCTTCATTTATTCCCCATCATTTCTTTCCAAAAATTAGTTTTTTTTCCTTTCCTGGAACACAAAGGGATATTTTTAAATAACCGTGGAAACCGCTGGATTTCATCATGAAGACAAAAAGCGACGAGTGGCAATTTTCCAAAAAAAAATAAATAAAAAAAATTTGAAAACCCTTTGTGCTCACAGAAGAAAGAAAGTAATTGTTCTCAATTTTGGATGAACAATCGGCTGTGGTATTAGTCTTAAAAATGAGCATCAGACGTGCTTCTGGTTGCTCACTCACCACAGTCCATAAAAGTAAGATGAGCACAACAGGAGGTGTCAAGAAAATCAGACAGTTTTCCAGTCTTAACCCTTGAAATGTAAAAAAAAAAAAGGATTTGACTTTGGGCTGCTTCAGATGAGTAATAATGATCAGATTTGTTCTGACCAGTTTAAATACATTACCTTGCTCCTCCAAAATAACCGTCTTGTAGTTTTTTCAGGGTTGCCAAAACAGTGGGATTAATGAGTTTGTAATCATCGCCTGGAAAGGACAAAAACCAAATGAGTCAGAATGAACAGATGCTTCCTGCATATGTCGGGTGTGTTGAGGTCACTCACTGAGCATGTCGTGTGAAATGGGGAAGGTGACGGTGGGTCGCCCTGTCATCCTCCAGTGAGAGCACAGGTAGGAGAGGTCGACGCGCAGCATCTCCACGATCATGTGATTGTCCAGGGCCAGATAAAACTCATGATGGTCGACAAACTGGACATCGGACCAGGAACAAAACCAGTAAATTAACTGAGTGAGTACTTACTGTAGGCCCAGATTTACAAACAGCTTGTGTTTGCTAACCATTTTTGTTGTAAAACATGTACTTAAATTCCCCATGAAATCAAAATAAAGTTTTTTAGATGTTAGTATCAGTATGTTAGTCTTAAGGATCTCTATAAGCTAGTGTGCTCCAAAACTGATAAAAATCGCATTAGGAAGATATAAACATCCAAAGCTTGCAGTTCACTTGTCACTTCTGCCTAAATGGATTTTCTTTTTTGATGTCATCTCATATTTCAGTCTCTCATCAAATCTTCTGACCAATCATATGCTTTCTAGTATCTGACATGCCCACACCGTTTAAGATGCTACAGTATTTATATCTGTGTTTGAGCTCAACTGCTGTGATAAAAACAAAACCCCATTGGCTGTTTTTTTTAAAGGAGGAGGCGCTTTTCTACACCCCGCCCTGTCTTCATGTTTCAGTTCATGTTACGTCACACAGGGAACAAAAATGCACATTTCAAAGCACTTCCCGAAATCTTTAAAGACAGACCTGTTTTGAGCTCAGAGGTATATGATGGATTATATGCGCTTTCATTGAACAAATGCGCTCACAATATTTTCAAGAGTTCACACTTAGCTGATGAATGATTATAAAGCGTATTTGGCATGCTGTCCCGGGAGAGAACCCTGAGCTCAGAATATCCTTGAGCCTGGGGCTCCCTCCCGTTTAAAGGGCGAGAGAAGAGTTTGAGCTCAGGTAAGTTTCGAGAACTCCCCCCGCTTGTGAAAGTGCTGAGATATATCTGTCTAGAGTTGCTTTAAGATGCTATTTAAAAGTAGTCAATTTAATTATGTGGTATGTTTTTAGGATGGTGGGAGGAAACCAGAGAGCCCGGGGAAAACCCACGCGAACACAGGAAGAACATGCAAACTCCACACAGAAACGCCGACTGGCTTGGTGAGAAGCCGAACCAGCGGTGTTCTTGCTGTGAGGCAACAGTGCTAACCACTGGGCCACCGTGACGCCCTATAGAAGAAAGGGGAGGAGTTGGGGTGGAAGGGGGGATTGTTCAAGACGAAGATGACTGGAGCAGAAAGCTCTGGTAATTTATAGTGTGTCAGGATTCGTCTGATTGGTGCAATATGCGGAGCTGATGTGGTACCAGCTGTGTTCAATCATAAGCACGTCATTCTCTCGAAATTAGTTCATAAATAAACCCCACTTAACTCATCTTCACAACAGTTGTGATTAACTGCAAAATTCAACACAGGTTTTTTTTTTTTAATTATGAGCTTTAGCCCCTATCTTTTGTGAAACCACAAAACCATAATTTAACAAGTTTGTCTGCCATTTGTACGTAAAATGAACACTATGAGGGCATGTGATGCCAATAACTTTTGTTCTTTTTCACATAAATGATATTTACAGGGACATAATTGTGATGAATAAAGGATTAACTTTATGCAGTTCTTTGCATGACACCAATAAATACCACAAAACTATTTAATGTTGTCTATGATTTGTAAGTCTATCTCCATATGGGCAACTTTCTGCTGTGGTCAGTTTAGCTGACTTTGTATTGTGTTGTAGAGCATTCGGGTTTGAGTCCAGTGAAATACAGTTCCACAAACCAGATAAAAGCAATGTAAAATCAAGGTCAAATTACATAATCGCAGTGCACTTTTTCTCTTATGATTGCAACTGAAATAAGTATTGGTTGGGTTAAGGTCAGTGTTTTCCTAGGTGATCTGTGTGACATGCTCTGCCTTCTCACGGATGTGTACGTGAATCTGAAACATATAACAATGTGCAACCTAAACAATGTATTTCAGATTCAGAAAAATGTAGACAGCGCCCTCCTGTTGATTTGTCAACTGAAATGTGCAACAAAACGTACCCGGAGCAACGTATCATGACATAAAAATGCATGTCCACCCAAAACAGCATATTCTGTCCTCATTTAGTGTTCCTTGTATTATTTTTAAACATGTTTGATTTTCTTTCTTCAGTTAAAAACAAAATAATGTTTGAAATAATTTGGAATGTTCCACAATGTTGGAAACCGCAAACCATAGTAGATTATTTTTCAACTATGGAAGTCAATGGCTCATGGTCAACAGTTTCCAACTTCCTCTGAAATATTTTCCTTTGTGTTCAACAAAAGAAAGAAACTCAAACAGATTTGAAACCACTTAAGGTTGAGTAAACGACGAGTACATTTTTCATTATTGGGTGAACTATTTCCTTAACCTATTTTGCACTTGATTTGCTGTGGATGTTGTTGTAGAAGGCACACCAAGAAATGAGGGTGTGTGGTATAAGTGTTTTCTCCACTTGATTTCTGAAATTGTCTGAAATGTTAGAAGATGAAGTGAATACAGATTAGCTTGTTTCATTATCTGTAACTAGAGCCATTTTAGGTATACTGTGTTGCTTATTATGGAAATAAGCTGCTACGTCTATATTGTTGTCAGTAATTTCTTCTCCCATCAATTTTTTATGGGCAGACTCAGACTAATTTGCCTTGTTTAGTAAATACAGCATGTAATATGTGACTCTTGACCACAAAACCTTACATCTTTTGTCAAAAATACATTGTGCGGGTCAGAATGATTAATTTTTCCCTTATTTTTAGAATATAAAGTAAAGTTCAGGTTCCATGAATATGTTTTATACATTTCCAACTATAAATATATCAAAACCAATTTTTTTAATCAGTAAGATGCATTGCTAAGGACTTCATTTAGATAACTTTTTAGATAACTGATTTTCTCAGTTTTTAGATTATTTTGAAGCCCCCAGATTCCAGTACACTGTAAAACCCAACAGTCAACTTTATCAAATGAAATCAGTGTAGTTAACTCAAAATTTACTAAAAGTTAATTCTACTCATTTGAAAAGAGTGTTGAACTCAGTGTTGAAGGTTTTGAGGTAATCAAATACTTCATTACTCAACTTAAATGGAGTAAGTTCACATATATATTAGTTTAACGGAAATGGTTTATTGCAATCAGTTTCCTCAAACTGTTGGAGTTGCCTTAGCTTATTGGGTTTTACAATACTCAGTTGGTTTGAGTTCTCCTCATTTATTGGGTTTACCATGCTCAAATTGCTTCATTTACTTAAATGGCTTAAGCTCACAGAACTCGTTAGGATTCGTTTTTGAACTTAAATGGTTTGTTGCAATCAGTTTCCTCAGATGGTTTGAGTTACCTGAAATTTTTGGGTTTTACAGTGTAGTTGAATCAAATGTTGTTGTTTTTTAATGCTAATGGAAAGCTTATTTAGCTTTGAGGTGATGTATAAATATCAATATCAAATAATATACATTTATAGTAGGTTTTGTGGCCCAGAGTTATTGAAATAAGAAACAAGAAATTCAAATTCGCATGCTGACATACTTGTGGTGTGAAAGTAAAGATGGTGTCGCGAATAATGTAGAATTTAGACGTTCCCAACACACCGATTCGCCGGTACGGCCGTCCAGTCAGTCCCAGCCTTTGGTTTCGCCCTGAAAAAAGACAAATTGTCAACATTTTGTTCAGTTTGTACATGTTTAATTTTTTTTTTTTATTTTTTTTAATGAGTTGTACCATTGTTTTTGTTGTTAGGTGTAGTAACTTGCTTTCGTTTGACATCTGGAGTCTGAATGGAGTCTGAATCTTTTATTTAACATCATTTATATCCAAAAATTTTTAAAAAAACAAGGACTGTTAACAGGATTGTGTGTTGTTGTTTATTTAAGCATTGAGGTACATTACTTTTTTGTATCCGTGTTTTACCTTATAGTTTCTAACAGCCTGTGAACGCTAAATTGTCCGTAGTGTTTGTGTGTGTATGGATGTTTTCCAGAGATGGGTTGCAACTGGAAGGGCATCCGCTGCGTAAAACATGTGCTGGATAAGTTGGCAGTTCAATCCGCTGTGGCGACCCCAGATTAATAAAGGGACTGAGCCGAAAAGAAAATGAATAAATAAATGAATGAATTTGCTCTTCTTAAAGTGGTTCCAAACATTTAAGAGTTTCTTTTTTTCTACTGAACTTGTAAGAAGATATCCTGAAGAAACCTGAAAAACACTTACCATTTACTTCCTTAGTAGAAAAAACAAATACTACGAAAGTCATTGTTTACAGGTTTCCAGCTTTCTTCATGATATCTCCTTTTGTGTTTAACAGAAACTCAAGTTTTGTGAAGTGAAGGGTGAGTTAATGATGACAGAATTCTTTACATCATGGGTCTCTAACTCAATTCCTGGAGGGCAGCAGCTCTGCACAGTTTTGCTCCAACCCAATTCAAACACAGCTGATCTAAATAATCGAGTGTTCAAAAGAGTCTTGAACACCTTGACTGTTTGCATCAGCGGTGTTTCAGGGTTGGACAAAACTGTTTTTAGGTAAAGCATACACTTTAAAAGCATGGCTTAATTCAGTATTGCACATTGTACTATTTGAGTAAAATGTACAAACAAAGGGTAAAATGTACTTGAAACAAAGGATTACAATCTTCAAATGACCAAGTATAAATGACCTATCAAACAATATTACTTTTTAGTAGGGCTGTCAAAATTAGCGCCTTAACGCACGCCGATTAATTTGAAATATTTAAGTCGTTAAAAATTTTTACGCATTTAACGCAGTGGCAGTTTTTTTTATTTTCTGTTGTGGCCGACGTGTGTTGCAGGGGAGGGAAAAATAGTGTGGCCACTTTAAGGAGAAGGGGGAGACTGCAACCTTGGATCAAGGCAGATCTACGGCCCAGGCAGTTTTACGCCCCTGTTGTTCCTGATGCGTCCAGTAGAGGGAGGCAGCACAGTGTTATTATGAGCCTCCATAACTTTATCATCACACCAAACGTGACACAGGTATGTTAAATACTCGTTAAAAATATTGTTTAGCAAGCGTGAAACAAAATTTTTTAATTAGATTAAGGTTGATATGAATGTATGTAAATACAATTCACATGCAGAGATAAAACAACAGCAATGTTATTAGTTTGGCTCAATTCTAGCTAACTAGTATAAGCTAGCTACATGCACCACATGCCACTTTCTTATGTAGGCAATTTTCTTGTCCTTTTTTGCCTGTCTTTAGCCTGCATATTCCTGGTAAGATATTTTTGTAACTTGTTCTAATGTTTTTATTTTTAATAATTTAATATTTTTAAAATAATTAAAGTACATTTTGCAGCAACATTAGAATGTATGTAACTATGTAAGATCTAATTACATTTTATTTATTTATTTTAAATTACAATAGAAAACAAATTATAGAAAAGGTAAAGTGAGTGAGCAGTTATACTCTATCATTACTGTGTTCTCTTAAACTTGCTCTTCATAAAAGTGCATGTGTGTATGTTTCTTTATTTGTTTTTAGCTGTTGTTCTACTTAAGGATATGTAAATCTCTCTCTTGAACTTGTAGAAGCTGTAAACACCCATCTTCCTTTTCTCTTTTTATATAATTCATTTTCTTGTTTTAGAAATTCCATCAAAGTGAAACGATCAGAGATTAACAGCAGTAAACAAATGCAACATGTGCTGTTTCATCTACTGTCCATTCTGTACTACTCATCTTTAACTTCACTTTTCAAGGGCAGTCATCCATGATCATAACAATTTCTAAATAATTCATAAATTATATATATACAATGTATTTGTACTTTGCATGCAACATGACCTGACAATACCGAT
>CAIGQQ010008883.1:5857999-5875943 GCA_903798035.1 Danio albolineatus
ACTGTCAGTTCGTTCAACCCCAGTGGGTCAGGAGGCTTCGGCTCAGGGAGAACTGTTAGTTCGTTCAACTCAAGTGGATCAGGAGGCTTCGGTTCAAGGAGCACTGGCAGTTTGTTAAACTCCCGTGGGTCAGGAAGCCTGGGTTCGGGAAATACTGGCAGTTTGTTCAACTACAGCGTGTCAGGAGGCCTGGGTTCGGGAAATACTGGCAGTTCGTTCAACTCCAGCGGGTCAGGAGGCCTGGGTTCAGAAAATACTGGCAGTTTGTTTAACTCCAGCGGGTCAGGAAATACTGGCAGCTTTGGCAGCAGTGACTCTGACAGCTCCGGCGGTGGCGTTGACTCTGACAGCTCTGGCGGCAGCAACGTCGACTCTGGCAACTCAGACGAAGGCATCGCCCAGCTCCTCCCAATCAAAATGTTCATCCAATCCAGCCAGAAAGATGTGGATGAGTTTACTCTCAATAAACCCAAGCCCCCGGACTGCCTCGAAGAGACCCTCAGCAAAAACGCCGAAGGGGCGATGGTTCTGCTGGTGAGGCAGTCCTTTGGCTAGGGGTTGGTCTTGGAGTCCTCTATGCTGGGAGATGAAAAAATGCCATACCGAAAATCTGCTGGGTCCTCTTGGTGGGCTGAGTATTCTGTTACGGTGGGTGTGTGTGTTGCATGAGTGGAGATGTAGTCCTTAACATGGCTGATTTGTAGTTCACAGAAGTAAGTGTGAACCAGCGATCTCTCCTCTATCAGAGATCGCTGGTTCACACTTACTTCCCTGAAATACAAATCAGCCATGTTAAGGACTACATCTCCACTCATGCAACACGATATGTGATCGTGACATGAGCGTGAAGAATTTGAAGCAAGGATTCAGCATCATTTTAAGAAGACTGGCAATCTAGTGATATTGTTTCAATAAATACATGTTAAAAAAATCAAATTTTGTCTGGGTTTTTGTTTGTCAGGTGTGGCTAAATGGTCCTTGGAACTTTATCAAGGAGCAAATTGTTTGTCTAAAAATTCTGCAGCTGTCTGGAGGCCAATACCACAGCATTCTTATCAAAGCGGTTTTTCTGTTATAATTTTGTTATTTTCAGAATGAAACTATATGAAAAACTACAGTTAATCGTTACTCTATCCAGCTTTGTATTTTTTTTTCTAATTAAATGAATCTAAATGAATTTGCAATTGGGCTTTTGTATATCTGAAATAGTATGGTGAGTGTATCAATTGTTTGTATATTTAAACTCCCTTTCTAATACATTAACTTAGCTTTGTATTTAACAAAAAAAGTAAAAGTATAATAATGAATATGACATTTAATAATCTGTAAGAGTTGACTTCAAATCTATTATTTGGCCATGTATTACATTTCACCCCCTACTGGACGCATCAGGAACCATAGGGGCGTAAAACTGTCTGGTGGTAAAGCTGCCTGGGCCGTAAAACTGCCTGGATCCAAGTCTGCAGACGCCCCATATAGGCTTTAAGACAAGCTTTTATGGGGGTTGTAGTCCCTGGCGCAGGGCATTGTGGGTGTGTAGTTCGCCACGCATGCTGTTGAATGTTAGCGCGCGCTGTGTGTGTGCGTGCGGTGAATTAGAGGGAGAATGTTTGATCCGGTTTTGTGTTAAGTTTACTCCTGTAATTCCACCCGGGAGCTGTTTTGGACTGTGAAGCTGAAAGCACTAAAAGAATTAAAAGAAGGGCATGCATCGAGTACTTTTGTCCGTCTCATCATTTGCACGAGCCTGTTACTCTGCCGCCGGGCATCGCGGAGAAAGTAACACATGTGTTCAGGGCCGGCGCGTCCATAGAGGCGACCTAGGTGGCCGAGAAGGGCGGCAGAATAGTGAGCGAACCCCCCGGTCCTCACTTTAATCCGCGACACCTACCCCCTCCCTCCCGGTCCTCACAATCATCCGCGAACCGGTCACTTTCTTTTTCACTTTCGGGTTGAGGGCAGCGTGATCACCGTTCGCCTACAGCACCAGTTCAGCTTGCTCCGGCCCTGCGTGTGTTTGATGAGCAAAGGAATATGGATAAAGGATCATATGGATAATATGGATCCATGTAAATGTACTCAGTGAAAGTGCCAGATGATGTCGCAAGCTGTCAAAGACAGCCCATTCCTCTCTAAGTTGATTTCAAGCACCCTCAAATGTTTCATTAAGTTTGACTTGTTTCCCCCCTACACGCAACTTTTGTAAAGCGTCTGCTTCGCGTTGCTGTATCAGAATCCTTGCTTGAGAAATACAGTCATACTTTAAGAACCGGTGCGTGGTGATGATTTGAAGGGAGTGCGCTATACTGCGCTCTCTCTCTGTCTGTCTGTGTCTGTCTGTGTGTGTGTTTGTGTGTCTGCGTGTGTGTTGTCACCCGATAATGTCAACAGACAGGACTGTCTTATAGCAACTGGCTAATGTTAAGGAGGACTAATCAAAATTGTTTCTACTTTATAATTAATGTTCTCAACTCGCAAAACAACTTTACAATGAATACAATTGTTTGTATTCAATACTTTATTATTATTATTACTATTTTTCTTCCAATTTCCATATTTGCAATGCCTGTATTTTGGATTTTTTTGTAGTTCACATAGAATCCAACATGGAACTAATTTTTGTTTGTTATTGGCATTGATTGTTTTAAAATTCAAATAGCACTTACATGCCTGTGTTTTTATTTCTGTAATAAATACGGCTTTACGTGATTAATCATGATTAATCACAAACAAAAGTGTGATTAATTAGTATTTTTTTAATCAATTGACAGCCCTACTTTTAAGCAAATATTATTTCAATTAAATGCAAAAACTGTGCACTGTGGTCACTCATTTCACTGTATTGAGGTGTTAAATAGGTCAATTGAACCGCTTTCTTCCACCGAGGTGTAAAAAACATGAAGATGATAGTGTTTTTACTTCAGTCTGACTGATCTCCTCTGCTCTGAGTTCACCTAGTCTGGCATAGATGTGGCTGAGGACTCTGGAGGGCTGAACTCGGATGGGGTGAATGTCCTCCAGGGTTTCAGAGTCAATGCCATGGCTCTGCAGAAGATGTTTAATCTCATCGTTTTCTGCCAGGATCGACACTGAAAGCACAAGAATGGAAGACAGCCAGTGTAAATACGATGAGAGGGAATCATTATATAATAGATTCGACCACAAACACAAGTTTCTAAATTGATTAACCCACATTAAGCTGTTGTCAAACACCGCAGATGTTACCTTGAACCACCACATCAGGTTTGGGGATAGTGGAGAGGCGTCTGTTGAGGGGATCGATTTCTCCAGGTGCTAAAAAACCCTGTGAAGGCAAAAAACTGTTTGCTATTTGACATATACAGTACCTTTTGCAAAAAAACAACCATCAATTCATTATACACTCTCAGAAAAAAGGTACACGATGGTGTACCTTGAGGAACAGTTTTGTACCTTTGTAAAAATTGTACCTTATATGGTACCAAGAAGACTGTACTGTGCCTTTTATTGTACAACTGAAATTAAGGTACACAATTGTTCTCATATAAAAGGTACAAAAGTGTTGAACAACTCCTTCTTGATTACAGTAGCTATGAAAATAAATATGACTGGAAAGGCAGAATGATTTTTATGAATAATTTCCATATTAAACCAAGAATCGTCATTTAAAAGTATATGTTTAAAGATACTTAAAATTTTAGTCCTATAATACAATAATACAAAACAACTGGTAAAAGATAAAACTATAGGTATTGTAAACTAAACATTTAAGGCATTTTAATAAATGTTTGGTAAGCATTTTTGACACTGTTAACGTACAAAGTGTCTTGTCACTGTGGTGGTACCTTTCACAAAGTATACAATGTTGTATCTGCAGGATTTTAAAAACAAAGGTTCATTTTGGTTTCCCATGGTACAAATCATGACCTTAAAAGGTACAAATTTGTTTCTTTTCTTAAGGTACAATTCTGTCCCATAAAAAGGTACTGCCCCAGTGACAAGGGTTTGTACCTTCATAGGTACAACATTGTACCATTTTTTTCTGAGAGTGTAGTAAAAGTGTAGTAACCAAGCTTTTTGGGAAAACAGATTAGTATTTGTCTAACCAGTTTAACTACAAATACCATGGTTAAATCTTGTTTATACTACAAAGTTGTTTATTATACAAAGACAGTCCTTCTGTTTTTACATTCATTTGATGACAACTGTTGATAACCCCACAACGACACTCTAAAAAATGCTAAATCATCATAACCCATCATTGGGTAAAATATGGGCAAACCCAACTGATTGTTTTTGTTAAATATAAATGACCCAATCTTGGTTTCTAACTGAAAGTCTGACAATAGCATGTTTCCATAAAAACGTATAGCAAAATGACGGCGTTTCCATTCATCTTTATTTTATTTACAGATTGTGTCAAAGCAGCTTAACATGGATGAAAAAAGAACATAAATGAAAAGAGAATAAAAGCCAAAATATTTCAAATTGTGGAATATTCCAGCAGGCAGGAGAGTATTGAAGATTGCTGGTGGAGATCTAGTAAATTAAAACAGCTTCAGTTCAGTTTACTATATGAATGCCACTGTTGATGTTCAGTTCAGTGTAATGCGAATGACACTGCTGAAGACTGATCCACCGAAGAGCAATGACACCAATGCTGATGGATGTTGGTAGATTAACGTACACCTCATCAAAGGAGTTCTGCTATCCTAGCATTAATCACAACAAAATCCCTTTTACATGTAAGCAGCCACATATTACATGTTTCAAGGAGGTTATAGTGCACGATTACACAGAAATAATGGATTCAGATATTTCTTGATAAACAGATCAACCTTTTTTAAGCTATGAATGCTTTAGAGCCTCTTTACTGCCTGCTGCGTCATACCCAAGGTAGCTTTACAAAGGTTTTGGCTATTTCTTTAAAGAACTTTCATGTGATATTTACTATACATTCTTATCGCAGTTTTGCTAAATATGATGTTTTATAATAGCCCAAAAACATCTCATGCGAGTGTTTTTGGTGTTATATGTAGAAAATATTAATTATTTAAATTCATTTCACAATTTAAAGGGTCACCAGTATTATTTGGCCAGATTTCAATTTTTCTAATCATTCTAATATGCTCATTTGCTGCACAAAACGTATGTATTATTATTAATTTTATTATTACTAATACTCTTCTTGATATCATATAAATAACTGAAATGAACTGAATGTTGAAACAGCTGTGTTTCATAAGGGAGACAAAATGTTCAAAAGGCCTCCGAGAAGCGATTGAGAAATGCTACAGTACAGCATTACCATATAGAGCGATTTTATTTTGTGGAATTTACTGTACCTCTGCCAGCAGGTTACCCAATATGTACAGAGACTGGCCCCATTTCAGTGGACACTTGCCCACTGGCACTCTCTCCACGGTGTGAGGATTAACATACTCTTCATCAACCTAGATGAAATGGCACATATACAGGGTGAAAGTCCATTTTCCTTTGGTAAAACTCAGAGAGAATCGATGAACCAGGAATCTGACTTCGGGTGTTTCATAACAGCACAAAATCCAATGCTTTCATGTTAAATGTGTCCTTATTGTACCTTATCCGGAGGAACACTATACAGTTCGGGGACCAGTCGTAATCCATTCTTTCCTCTGATGAGAATGCCGTCCAAAGCCTCTCTATACTCCTGGACCTTAATAAACAGGGACAAGCCAAGCATTGTTTTCTGAAGAACAGTCAGTTATTTATTGTCTATGGCGAAGTGTGTGCACCTGTTCTGGACTCTTGATAAAAATACCATCCAGGATGAGGAATGTCCAGAACAACGGCCATTCGCACTCTATGTTCTCAAAGAGCTTCAACTCTGATGACTCATAGTGAAGTCGATTGGGGTCCTTTTTCGAAACAGTGATTGAGATATAATGAGCTGTAAAGGCTCGTACAAAAGACGACCACATAAAAATTAAAAAGTGATGTATTTTGTCTTATAAATACTATAAGCTTAGTCTTACCTCTCTGGGAGTTTTGTGTCCATCTCGAAGAAAGCGACAGCATCCATATCTGCCCTGTGTGACAGTACGGGGGTACATAAACACTGTAAAATGAGGCACTTGGTCAAATGAATAAAAAGAAAAAACTCTTGTTTTTATTTAGTCGCAGTTTATTTTACGATGTACTCGTTACAATGTAATTATACATTTTGTACTGGATAATGTTAATTAAGAACATTTACATTTTAGCATTAGAAATAAGGTTTGTTTTAGGGTCATTAGTAGGCCCACACGGAATCTTATCGCGCAGAATTCCGCAGATTTTTAGCCCATCATTGATTCTGTTTATTTACTGGTGTAAATGTGTTTAAATGTATATTTGATCAGTTTTCAAAATAATTTCAGTGATAATATTGACTAAAATCAAAATATTCATGATTTATTTATAATCCAGTTTGTAAAGCACTATTTTCGGTGTTTTAGTGGATATTTTATATGAGAGACTTGCTTTGTTTACCAAATAAAATGGATCTAATTGGATTTGCGTTGTAAACATTAGATAAAAGTTAAAAAGGTGTTACTTTTTATTTCATATATTAAGGTTTTAGTTACGATACTCCCAAAATCATTCCGCATGAATCCGCAGATTTTTAACAAAATACTCTGCAGAAATAGCAAAAAATGTCTGCAGATTCCATCTGGCCCTAGTCATTAGTATACATGTAAGGTGTAGTAAAGACACAAATCCTTCATTCATTTTCTTTTCGGCTTAGTCCCTTCATTAATCAGGGGTCACCACAGCGGAATAAACCACTAAGTAATCCAGCATATGTTTTACGCAGGCGATGCCCTTCCAGCCATACCGAGCACTGGGAAACACCCATACACTCTTGCATTCACACACATAGACTACGGCCAATTTAGCTTATACAGTTGACCACTTCTGCATGTCTTCGGACTGTGGGGGAAACCAGAGCACACGGAGAAAACCCACAAGAACACAGGGACAACATGCAAACTCCACACAGAAATGCCAACTGACCCAGCTGGGTTTCGTGCTACCCACTGGGCCACCATGACACCTACTTTTATATTATTTGTAGAATATTAACAATTATATTATATTATATTATATTATATTATATTATATTATATTATATTATTCATTCATTCATTCATTCATTTTCTTTTCGGCTTAGTCCCTTTATTAATCCGGGGTCGCCACAGCGGAACGAACCGCCAACTTATCCAGCATTTGTTTTACGCAGTGGATGCCCTTCCAGCCACAACCCATCTCTGGGAAACACATCCATACATTCTCATTCACACACATACACTACGGACAATTTAGCTTACCCAATTCACCTGTACCGCATGTCTTTGGACTGTGTGGGAAACCGGAGCACCCGGAGGAAACCCACGCAACCACGGGGAGAACATGCAAACTCCACACAGAAATGCCAACTGGCCCAGCCGGGGATCGAACCAGCGACCTTCTTGCTGTGAGGCGAACGTGCTAACCACTCGGCCACCGTGGCGCCATATTATATTATATTATATTATATTATATTATATTATATTATATTATATTATATTATATTATATTATATTATATTATATTAAACAATTTTTAGGGGCGACACGGTGGCGCAGAAAGTAGTGTTGTCGCCTCACAGCAAGAAGGTGTTATGGTGGGTGTGACGATGACAACAGAGGCAAGGATCCAAGTGCAGATTTGAATATAAAAAGCAGTATAGCAGATATCAATGGGGCAAAATCAAAAATCGTAGTCGAAGAACAGGCATAAGATCAAAAGGCTGGCGACAGGCAAGGATAATCAAATAACAAGGCTAAGGTCAAAAACACAGAAAACTGGAACAAAGAAAACGCGTTGTAAGTCACTTAACAGATGAACAATACTTCAGCAGTGACTGAGCGTGTATGTGCTGCTTTTGTAGAGAGTGTAATCAGTCTTGACGGTCCTCCGGTGGTGTGTACGTAATCAGTCGTGATATGGAGCAGGAGTGTGTGTGTGCTGCATGACTAGAGTTGTAGTTCTCAAACAGAAGGTCGCTGGTTCGAGCCTCGGCTGGGTCAGTTGGCATTTCTGTGTGGAGTTTGCATGGTCTTCCCGTGTTCGCGTGAGTTTCCTCTGGGTGCTCCGGTTTCCCCCACAGTCCAAAGATATGCGGTACAGGTGAATTGGGTAAGCTAAATTGTCCATAGTGTATGTGTGTGAATGAGAATGTATGGATGTTTCCCAGAGATGGGTTGCAGCTGGAAGGGCATCCGCTGTGTAAAACAAATGCTGGATAAATTGGTGGTTTATTCCGCTGTGGTGACCCCTGATTATTAAAGGGACTAAGCCGAAAAGAAAATGAATGAATGAATGATATACAACTTTAAATTAATTAAAATTATTTGTTTACAAATATCTGAACATGGATTACATAAATTACAAACATTTTAAATATGTTATCCTTATATTCTTAATTATTTCTTTATTTATTTAATGCCTAATATTTTTATTTTTTTATTTATGTTTGCTTTATTTTAAGTAAATGTCATAAACTTCAAATGCCAGTGGGCTATAGCATGAAATCATTTAATTAATTTTAATAATTTTTGTCCAAAATAAAATAACAGTATTATGATTTTTTTTTTTGTATTATTTTTTTGATCTTGCATCTGGATGTTTTTTGATCTTTGATCTGTCATTTGGATGTATGTACTTTAAATGTTATTATACATAACCTACGATTTGAAAAAATTTTTTTTTAAGTGGTATTCTTTAAAACTGTCTAGCATTACTTAATATTTTTGAATAACAAGAGATCGAATTGCTTGTCTTTAAGTAGATTTGCCCATAAATAATATATTATAAATGGACAACATTGTAGTAATAACAATCCCATTTTTCACATGAACGACTACAAATGCGGTATTATTGCCAGGCCACTACACTGTAAAAAATCCAACTTACAAATTGTTAACTCAGTTTAAAATTTTAAGTTAGGTGGACATATTTTTGAGCTCAGAGTTGAATTTACTCATAAAAATGATTCAACAGCATGTTTGGAACTGTTTGTTCAATGAAAGTAAAAAATTAAGTTGAGGAGACTTTAAATTTTGATTTCTCCACATCGTCAAAAAATAAAAAGTTGAGTTAACTTAAAATTTTAAAGCAACCGGCTGCAAAGATATTTTGAGTTTATTAAGCTTCAGTGTTTGAAGTTGTGCCAAATTATTCTGTAAAGTAGAATTGACTTAAACCAGCCTTTTCGGTCAACTAAAAAAAATAATTTGGCACAACTTCAACCACTGAAGCTCAATAAACTCAACATTTCTTTGCAGCTTGTTGCTTTTTTTAAGTTAAATTTTAAGTTAACTCAACTTTTTTTATTTTTTACAGTGTAGCTAGCGCACTAGTCGGCCCCTTTGTCAAAAAAATACTATGCACCTGCACCTATTGGGTCCGATATTGTTTTTTGGTCGTCAAGTACTCATTTGTGTCTACAATATCTGAACATGCAACAAAGCCAATATTGTCATAAAATCACTTTTTTGTCATTTACACTCATTTCCTGAAACCTGAGGAAAAACAACTTTAAATTATACATCTTTAAATATCTACATTTTCAAGTCCGTAAAATGTACTGATGTACTGTAAACACACAGTCAAAACGCATAAAGTACTATAAACTCCCCTTGAGCTATGAACAAAGTCCTGTAGACATTTTTCAAGACCAAAATCCCCTCAAATTTTTAAATGTCACACACAGATCTCAATAGTAGGCGCATGAAACAAATCTAAAGCAAAATCAAAGAAGATAACTCTAACTGATTCAGCATTCACCTGAAGCTTTGAAATGATTTCTTCTTTGGTGATATTAACGACATCAATGTCTTCAACTGCAAACGCTGGATAAGAGATGATGGAGAGAACTCCAGCGTCCACCTCTTTAGATGTTGATGCCCTTGGCAGCATGGAGTTCAGAATAGACTAATGTAAAAAGATTCGAAAAGAGAAAAAGCAATTTGTTACTTTCAGGAAACATTGATGTGATCACCGTGAGGTAAGTTATTACATTGCAGTGCTGAATGTCATCAGCTAAAGCGTGAACGACGGACTCTGGGCCGCCTTTGGCACCAAACAGGTTCAGTCCGTCCAAGGCCTCCAAAGCTGCCTGAATAAACACGCAGCAAGAGGTCATGTTATTTTATCATGAAGAGATCATTATTTGACACTTGTTTGACTTGTGAAACCGTTTTACCTTTGCCATCCCGATAGAGCTGGCATTTATCTCAGGGATCCCTTTATTGGTCTTGTCTCCTCGTTCCCACATTCCAAAATCCTGAGGATCATTTTGTAGCCTTAATATCCATGAAATGATGTAAAATCCTCACATATCAGAACAACTTAATAGCGCTTACCGCTACTTTGTATGCAGATTCGATGTAAAAGATCAGATTCTGGACAACATCAACCTCATCACGAGTATAGACGATATTCAGTCCTGCAAATAAAAAGTGGTGAAAATCTTGGGTCACACATTATTATGATGGTCCGTTTGTTGAATTAAGGTTACATTGCAACTAATTCTCATTCAATTCAATTTAATTTAATTCAATTTATCTTTATTTGTATAGCGCTTTTACAATGTAGATTGTGTCAAAGCAGCTTCACATGCATTATAAAAAAAATTGAAACTGTGTCAGTCCAGTTTTAAGTGTTGAAGTTCAGTTTAGTTCATTTCAGCGTGGTTTAATAATCACTGCTGAGAGTCCAAACACTGAAGAGTAATCCATCGATGCGCAGCCCTACAAGTCCCGAACCATGAAAGCCAGTGGCGACAGCGGCGAGAAAAAAACTTCACCAATTGGCGAAAGTGAAAAATTAAAAAACCTCGAGAGAAACCAGGCTCAGTTGGGCACGACCATTTGTCCTATGGCCAGACGTCTTGTGCAGAGCTGCAGTCTAGGCGCTGGGGCTGGATAATCATGAGATTATAAGTAGACTGTTAGGTTGGGGTTAGGGTTGGGATTAGCGGTAGGGTTAGTGTAAGTTGACATGTACTTGCATAGTTTCTTATTGTCTGTTGAATGTCAGTATCAACAGATATTAAGTAGACAATCAACTAATACTCAAATGGACCATCGAAATAAAGTGTTACCAAATCTTGTCAGATTTTATGGCACACAAGAATTAATTGGTTTAATTGGATTCTGTATTCTTCCCAGTAATGGGTTGCAGCTGGAAGGGCATCCGCTGTGTAAAACATATTCTGGATAAGTTGGTGGTTCATTTAGCTGTGGTGACCCCAGATTAATAAGGGGACTAAACCGAAAGAAAATGAATGAATGACTCTGTAGAATTCCGAAATTGTTGTTATTAGGCCTACTGTTGGCAAAAAAAAGTGTACTGCAGTTTGCACCTTCCTACTTTTTTAGGCAAATAAAAGTCTGCACATGATTCAAGGCAGTAATAAAATCATATCAAGGTTCTCTATTTATCATATCAACAAATTTCAAAAACATTTTATTGTCAAAACTTTTTGAACTTATATGGAACTATTATGGATTTTATGAACAACAGCAAAACTCATATTTTCATATAGTACTTGTATCATAGTACATTAAATTACATTATGAATAAATAATTTGATTATTTTGATTATTATTGATTGTTTCCCATACCAGCAACATTTCAACCATTATTTAGTTGTAAATGTTTGGTTATAGTTAAATAAAAATGAATAAGTGAAGTTTATTTATCAACTAATTTCGAGAGGATCATGTGCTTATGATTTACCACGGCTGGTCTCACATTTACTAATCACTATCTCCCAGTCATGTGATTCCTCATTAACTATAAATAACCACAAATCCAGTCCACAGCTATCTTCGTATGGAAGAAAAACCCCCTTTCCTCCCCCTCCTCCTTTTCCTAGATCGAGCGGCACGGCGGCCCAGTGGTTAGCACTGTCGCCCCACAGCAAGAACACTGCCAGCCCTGGTCCTCGCCAGGCTAGTGGGTGTTTCTGTGTGGAGTTTGTATATTCTCCCTGTGTCAGCGTAGGGTTTTCCCGGGGTCCTCCGATTTCCTTCCACCATCCAAACATATACATAATTCATAACAGATTAGCAATTCAGACACTGGTCTAACTCCCTTTCTCCTCAGGTGTTTTCCTTAGCTACCGTAGCCGGGGAGTTTGAGAGCTACCTAAGCTCAAGCTCCCCTCTCGCTCTACGAATGGGAGGGAGCCCTTGGCTCAAGGATCCCGGGACAGCATGCCAAACAAGCTTATATCAAATCATCAGCTAAGTGTGAACTCTTGAAATATATATTAAATAAATGAAGCTTCTCTTTCAATTGCTTCATGTTTGGTGCTTCAGGACTTCTGTTAAGGCAACATAGTAAGCTTCAATTCTTTTCTCGTACCTGACATTCATTTTGTGGGACAATATTGACCTTTTTCTTTAATGTGGAAGAGCGCCAGTTTTTGTGATTGTATTAGAACTTCCGATTCACTTGCCAGTGGGAGAAATGACTATGAATAATAAATGGCAGAAAACGGTCAAATTGCTTGCTCTACAAACAAGTGTGTTTATGACTTTACATAAAAAGTAGAATAATATATGAAGAAAATATCAGTTTGCAACATTAAACAGCAGAACGATCTGTGTTTAACATCTAAAAATCAATGGAAGTGAATGAGACCGGAGGTCTTGAGCCAAAATGATTCCAATGGCTGTGCCCGCTCGTACATGAAGAATAAGGTCAATAAGCTTTGTAGATGTTCGAACTACACATGCACAGAACCATTAACACCCTAAAGAAAAACATAAACATAACAGAAGTGTAACATGACTTCTTTAAATTGGACGTGTTCTGACCTGATGCTGTCATTTGGCCCAGGAAGAGCAGAAAGATGGAGGTAGCGTCCACCTGTAGATGACCCCATTCCTGATCACCGAGTACAGTGGCACACGTTCCTGTATGGTACTTGGCATGAAGGCAGTCTTTGGTGCTTTTGCTGTACTTGAACTTCTCCACCTTATCAAGCTGAAATGATATTTACAGCAAGGCTTTATTTGCACACTGCATGCTTTAGATTTACCGCCCAAACTGAACATGACTGGTCAGAATTTGCATGCAGCTATTATAAGAGACTGCCTGACAGTTATATTCAAGACACATATACTCTGGATTTATGATTTATAGTTATGTGTTTGGGTTAAACTGTGATAGTTGTTTTATTCTGTAAACTACTTTCTTTCAAATTTTCTTCTGCAAATTTTGTGCAATTCTTAGGATTTGGTGTATAGGCCATTTTGAGGGATGTAAACATTAACAATGGTCCTAAAGTATTTCCTGCTTTACATTTTTAATTTCCACAGCTCTCGAGAATCAAAAAAGAGCCACATATTGATAAATAATGTTATGATAGCTGTTTAAATGCAAAGTCATGATTGAATTGCCTCTTGTTACTGTTTTGGAATAGTTTGACAACAAGCAGGAAATGTTGATGGACCAGTGACATTAGGCATGGGACGATAAACAGTTTCAAGATTTACTGTGGTTTGGAAAAGTCAAGGTTTTAAAACCACAAAATTTTTCTGTTATACCTTTCCTAAGATATATGTAAGTTTTGTTTTTCGCGACTATTTTATTTAGTTTTTTAGGGCAACGGTATATCCAAAGCCAAAATATTCAAAAAAGAAAATCTCAAAAATCCAATATATTGTGTGTAGTGGGGGGGTAATAGTGGTCCAAATGAAGTGGTAATAGTTATAATCTAATAATACATGATTAACATATTTAACTGTGTTAAAAGTACGTTGGTTGAGTGACTGATTTTGGTTTGGACTGAGTCACAATCATAACTTTTTTTTTTTTTTTTTTTTAAAGCGTTTGCTAGTTACATTATTTTCAAGATCTGAGGGGACCATCTGCTGCTGCTGCTTTCAGTACGGCAATGAATGTCATGTAAACTGGTGGTCAAAATCATATTGGTAACACTTGTTTTGATCATCACAGATTACATACCTCTCATGCACTCTCCCATTGTTGAGTCTTGCTAGTGTTCAAGTGTTTTCCTTGTTTATGCATTAGTTTAACATGTAGTAGTTTATCATGTTTTGATTCTTTGCCGGCTGCTTTGACATTTTTAATGACCAAGGAAACATGTCGTAATGTAACATGAAGTAAACAAGACTCAGCCTTCCTTGGTCTTGTTTTCCTGTGTTTGTACCTTTGCCTTGCTATCTGATCATCCCTGCCTGCCGCCAGCCTTCTGACTTCTTGCCTGTTTTTGACTACAATTCTGGACTGTCTCTATACATCTGTTTGCACCTGTTGACCTTTGTTTTCCTGAAATCTCCATTAAACCTGCATTTGGATCCACACCTCTGTTATCAGTGGTGACTTGGAGTGTGGACCTGGAGTGTGTGTGTTGCATGAATGGAGATGTAGTCCATAAACAGGGTGATCTGTAGTTCTCGTGTGATTGTGTGTGTACCAGCGATCTCTGGAAGTTAAGATCGCTGGTGATCGTAACATTTGGATTCACTCTATAGTATATGCTGGTTTTCGACCCATGCCTGCATGACCATTCGCCTAGTAAAACTGCATTTGGAATCAACACATGTCTTCATGTCTCTTATCCGTTTGCAGTTTGTAAAATAGAACTGTGTGTTGCTGCTAGTGCAGATGGTTAGGACAAAAACTGGATTTTTATTCTTGTTGATTTCTTCCAAATTTAAAATAAAATTGTTGACTTTGTTTTGCAAGAAATAACAAAAGGGTGGTAACATGTTCATGTCTATTTTTCAGCACAATACCAATATTTAAATTTTGAAATGGTTAAGAACTCATTTTTTGTGAATAAAAACATTGTCATTCTGACCGATTTTTATTTTGTGAGTAATTTGCTTCTAAATGTCAAGATTTTAATTTGATTTTTGAAATAAATGTGTTCAGACTCAAACAAACACCTAATAAATCCAGTAATCAGAGAAACAAAATTGTCAAGTGGTCTCTTATTTTTTTCCATAGCTGTGTAATTGAACAACAAGTTGTTTATTCCTACCTGTCTGATCATGCACTGTAGTAATCCTCGCATGAGCTTGACTACACTCTACAGGAAAAGGAGAGACGGAGAACAGGAGAGAGAAAGAGAGAAATGAGCCTTGACCGTGACCTTATCCTCTCCATCTGCTACGACCATGAAAGAAACATGAGCCAAATGATGTGCCCTCTGGCATTTTACATGCTCTCCCAGACACAAATACTAATGAGCAGAAAATATTCAATGTCTAGGACGCTGTCAGACACGATCTCCGATGCCCTGCGACAAAATCATGGTGTTTTTGTTTGTGTCTCTCAGCTCACTATGTATGCACGGACCGACCTGCTCCAGTTCATAGGCTTTGGCTTTGTCTTCATCTCTGTCTGCGTTCTTCCTGTAGGCCAAACTCAGAGCCCACACTGACAAGATGCAGTACACGTTGTCTCGAACCCAGGCGTGAGGTAACTTCTCATCTCCTGGGAGTAATCCTGTCACCGGATCCTGAACAGATGTCATGAGAAACCCTATATGTCAACATCTTGAGGATCTATAATGCATAAGCAAAATTTATATTACAGTTTAAAGTGGACAATACAATTTTAAACTTACACTGCACAAAATGCTCTCCTTACTTAAATGTTTTGTCTTGTTTCTAATGCAAATATCTAAAAATTCTTTAATTTTTAGTAATTTGCTTGTCTAAAAATGCTCCTTGATTTAAGAATATTTTGATATCTGGATTAGTAAAAAGTGAAAAAGGCATTTCTGCAGTGTAAAACACTGAAGTGTTTTCTTTCTTGAAGTCTTTCCTTTCTGTTATCTTGATCAAAAATGACAACTAATCAACAAAATATTCTGAAATGCTTAAAAAATGTCAAAATGTAAACATCTTAACACTTCATTTTAACACTTTATTTAAAGTTGTCCGTTACCCATGCTCCACATGCAAAACTTACCATAGTAAGAACAATTATTATCCATATTGCATGCAATGAACCTACATTCTAACCTTATTCATATAGTAAGTACATGTAATCAGTTAATATTACTCAAATATAAAAGGCAATATAAAACAAAGGGCACCTTAAAGTAAAGTGTAAAATGATGTGCTAATTTTTATTGAGTGTGAAACATTACTTAAATAAAAGGACACTTAAATTTTTGACTATTTCTTAAAACATCCAAGTGCGTTTTGTAAAAAAGTGCACTACTAATAATAATCCATTAAACATTTAAAGTGTTTTAAATTCAAGTGTTTTTATTTTAAATTGTATTGTTTTATTTTTAATAGTGCTTTAAAGACACAGTTGAAGTCAGAATTATTGATTTAGATTTTATTTTATTTTTTTAAATATTTACCAAATGATGTTCAACAGAGCAATTTTCACAGTATGTCTGATAATATTTTTTTCTTTTGGAGAATGTCTTATTTGCTTTATTTAGGCTAGAATAAAAGCAGTTTATAATTTTTTAAAGACCATTTTAAGGTCAAAATTATTAGCCCCTATAAGCAATTTTTTTTCAATAGTCAACAGAACAAACCATCGTTATACAATAACTTTCTTAATTACCCTAACCTGTATATTTAACCTAAATGTCACTTCAAGCTGTATAGAAGTGTCTTGAAAAATATCTAGTAAGCTTTGATTTACTGTCATCATGACAAAGATGAAAAAAAATCTGTTATTAGAAATGAGTTATTAAAACTATTATGTTTAGAAATGTGTTGAAAAAATCTTCTCTCTGTTAAACAGAAATTGGGGAGAAAAATGAACAGGGGGGCTAATAATTCTGAGAGGACTTCAACTGTACATTTACAGTATTATTGTGCTGACACAATACAAAAGATACAAAATAAACCATGTGTAACACTGTATTTGATATAGTAAGTATAAAAATTGTAATTTGTTATTTAATATTACTTTAAATATTAAAGGTGCAAAAACAGGTTAGCATTGTGGCAGATCACCTACTGCAAGTTAGTTCTCAATTTCAACAACCAACTTCAGCTCAGTAAAGCAGGCTAGTTAGCTGTAAAAGGTCCCTTACGAAACTGAAAACAGTCACATCAATCATCAATAATAAACGTACTGTAGCTTTAATCTATAACTGCAGCCTCAGATTATTTAATGACTTACACCAAAAGTTCACTGAAATAAAAGAACAGAAAGCATAAAGATTGTTAACAGTAAAAGCGTTGTCACTTTAACCATACTGCTACACACACAGTCAATTACGTATAAAAAAATACCATTTATAGTAAATTCTATGTTTTGAACCATACTATAGTAAAGTACTCTGATCTGTTGTGTTAATTCTAGTTGCTATGGTAAAGCAACAAACATAATATAAACAAATGCCCAAATAGTGTAGATTTCCTAACTATAGGATTTATTAAACGAGTAAAACACCACATTTTACTTTAGTAAAAAACTAAACTATACTACACTATTTATTATACTAAATACTGTGGTGTAATTTAGTTTTCACTAAAATAAATGTTATATTCGTAAATAGCCTGTATACTGCTTATCAGATCACTGTTGTAACTGTGTTCTTTTACTGTATTCTGTAGAAATGATTAACAAAGATTTGTAAACAATATAATATATTCAATATACTATAATACAACATTATAGAATGATTGAAAACATTTATTTACAACAAATCACTAGGTCACACTTTATTTTGATGGTCCGTTTGTTGAGTTTAAGTTACATTGCAACTAATTCTCATTAGATTATAAGTACACAGTTAGGTTGGGGCTAGGGTTGGGGTTAGGTTTAGTGTAAGTTGACATGTACTTGCAAAGTTTCTTATAGTCAGTTAAATGTCTGTTGAATGTCAGTATCAACAGATATTAAGCAGACAGTCTACTAATACTCAGATGGACCATCGAAA